>APFE030491094.1:24353-37292 GCA_000404065.3 Pinus taeda | reverse complement strand
TGCTAGTTGGGCGTCAGCATCATCTTCTAATAGATCAAAGATTGCAGAGCTAGACAGGGATGGACATGCTGTTATGACTGCTATAATGGCACCTGAGCGAACTGTGAAATGGCATGGGGCTTTCATAACTCAACTTATTTTGGAGGACATTGAGACCCATCATCATCTTTTATTGTTACATTACTTTATAGCTCAAGGATTGGTCGATGACCAACCACTTCTCTACGCATGTCCTCTTACATCACCTCAAGCATTTTTTAGGGCATTGACTTAATTTAATGACCTCAACTGCTTTAGCTTCTTGGATGTTCATTCAATAGGTCCTTCTATCACCATTTATATCTCAAACAAGATGGTGGAAAGACTGGTTAGATTATGTTTGTCAGGATTGGACTAGCACAGGCAAGGACACCACCGTGTACCATCCAAAGTCATATGAGCATTTGTCTACTATTTCTACTTTGCCAAACAGGCCTGCTAGTATTGATAATTCAGATTTAGTTGTGGATGTCAAGTGTGAAGACTCTAATGTGGAGCCCGAGCTTCATGACACATTAATGGAAGGGCGTGATTACATTTTGTTGCCACAGAATGTGTGGAGGCAGTTTTATAATTGGTATGGAGGGGGACCTACCTTACCAAGAAAAGTGATTACATCAGGTTCTTCCCAAGAGGACTTAACAGTAGAGGTTTATCCTTTGCGTCTTCGGTTGATAGTAATTCCTAAAGGAAGCCAAGCAACTCTTAAAAATAATAAGCAAAAAGGATACTGTAAGAGAGCTTTATAGAAGCGCATGCAAGTTCTTCTAGTGTTACTAATGCAAGGTTGAACCATTCATATGATTCAGGAACAAGTGGAATAAATTCCACACAAACTGTTCCTCGGATGTGCATTCCAAGATCAGAAGCAGATCCTACTGGAACCCAGCATCTAAACCAGTTGCATCAGGGGAATTTCACAAGTTCATCACCTGCAAGTGTTGTGAATGAAAAGCATGTAAATATCACTTATGACACAAGATTGTCTGTAGAAGGTGGAAGAAGTAAGGAACCAAAAGTTATACAAGGTGGTGATAGTAAGCGTTTAGAGAGAAAGAAGACTGTTGTCTGTAGAAAACAGGCAAGAGACAGAGGTGCTTCAAGAAAGAGCATCTTTAGTGCTGAGAGAAGAGTCAGGAATGGGACAGCTTCAAATATGCAGGGATGTCAAACAATTTTAGATGAGGAAGCTCCTTATTTTCATGAAGTTGAAAGTGTGACTGAAAGTGGCCCTGTAATATTCATGGAAAAGGATAACACTAGATCATCCTATGAATTTACAACTTTAAGGCAATCAAACAAGGATAAAGAGAAAGCTAATGCTGTATATCTGAAGGAGGACTCTCTACCAGAGATAGTGATGGAGCAGGAAGAGGTGAGTGATTCTGAAGATGAAAGGAAACACAAAGTTCATTCTTCAATTGGTGGTACTTTGGAATGTCCAGTGGTTTGGTTGTGCAGGATACAGTGCACTCTCTGTCAGTACAACTTTACAGCTTTGTCAAAGCTTAGGGATACCTCCTTCAACAGTTGATTTTATTCTTGATATTTTGAATTCAAATGCAGAAGTCAGAATGCGTGAGTTTCTAAAAATCAATGAAAGCAAACTAACATCATGCTCAGATTCTCCAGGCTTGTCTTCAGACACTTTCTATGTTTGCGAGCAAAAGTTTTCCAAATTTGTTGCGGATTCGATCTCACCTTTCTCCAGCCAGTTTCTCAGCTATGTCATCATGTCCATTTCAGAAATCTATGATGCTAGCTGGTTCTTTCATAGGTGGGAATGAGGAGAATCATGCGTGGCTTTCAACCACTGAGATTATAAATTCTAGTATTGGATATATGGCCATTTCGGACTTGAACTATGATCTTGGTCTATTGAAAGGAGTTTCAGGCCTTGTCTTCGCACATGCTAAACTCCGAAAGTGCATACAAAGAGAATGTTGCTGGGATAATGAAATTGCTCTTCTCCATACAATGGAGGCGTCTACTAGAAAATTTAAAGTATTTGAAGATCATAAATTATCATGGGAGCATTTGTGTTTCCTTCTGCTTCCTTGTTTAACTGTACTAATATGTTCCATTCATAGCACCTTGGAAAATATTGCTGTATCATCTGGCCAAAAGCCACCTCCTGAATGGGAATTTCAGAGCGAGTGTCATCGGCTTATTCAAAGAATACTTTCCCAGATGGAAATGGAACTTGTTAGCATTTTCAATGGTAATAATCTTGCCATAGATCATAAGACGATCTCAATTGTCCATGCAAAATTCATTATGGCTGAACTTGGGAATCTTTATGATACGACTTGTACAAATCCCCATTCTTTGTCTCAGAAAAGTTTATTTAGAAGTCTCAATATCAACTTTCAAGAAAGTTGCTCACTCATAGATTCAGATTATCTTGCTTTGCTGGGTGTTGAAAGATCTCTACTCACCTTTGTACAATTGAAATTTCAAAAAGTATTGTCTGAATGCTGCTTTGAATATGAGCCAGAAATTTTCATATCAGAAACGTTGCAATTTAAGTTAAAGATCAACACTGCTGGGAACATGGAGAATCTGAATAGAAAGACATACTTGAGCGCAATTAAAGTGCAGGTTCTGGAGAATTTGAGGGCCATTCAACATGCACCAAGTGTACAGATGCATGAAGCGCCTCCTAACTTTTATATTCCTGATATTGACGAAGATGAACTTAATCCAGGTGAACGTATGGACCAACATACTCAAGACAGATAGATCCAGCGAGATGATGAATTGTAGAATTGAGGCTTCTGTGATCCATTATATTTGTAAAAAGAGCTTCTGCGTAAATCACATAAAAAGATCCTTCTCCGGTTTTAGTAATTTATTATTTTATTCCTTAGGTTAGTATGATTCGTATATCTAAATTATGATGTATTATTAGATCTAGTCTTATTTCTATTTTATTTGAAAACTAAGTGGCATAATGATAGCTTATATAGTTAGATAGTATATCTTGAATCAAATTAAATTTTAATAATTTTTAAATAAAACATATATAATAATAGCTTAAGTCGAATACAAAATTACTCATTCTAAAGAAGTATTTCATGCAATAATAATTTATAAGTAACTTTTAAATAACCATTAATATTATGTTATTTAAACAAATAAATCTTTTTTTTGATAATATTCATTTTTATTCCTAATTTCTCTTATCTCTAGAAATATAATAATATTATCTAAGTATTATAAATAATAATAGGATTAGATTTATTAATATATACAACTTAAATTATTAATTCATAAATATTAATTAAATAGTAAAATTTTTTAAATAACCATTAATTTATTTAAACAAATAAATAATATCCGCTCCTGTAATTAAAATATTATATTATTAACTTAAAAATAATAATTAGATTAAATTTATTAATATAATTATAGCCTAGGTCCTAGAGTCAAATATAGCTGTTATGTAGCCGTTGGAGTCTCTGCTAAGTCTATTTAACTTGCTAGGCCAGATCTGTTTCTTCAACTTGTCCTGACGATGAACCACACTGGTTGGTTCGAAACGCGTCGACAATGATCTTTTTATGTGATTTACGCAGAAGCTCTTTTTACAGAGATGATGAATATTATGATGGAGACAATGACATTTATCATGACATGGAAGAGAAATTTTGAGGAACCACTTCTAGCTACAGAAAATCCTTCTGGTCAAGGTGTTATCGATGACGATGGATCTCTTTGTAGCTTGTACCATGATCACCGAGGCTTCTCTTCAGCACCGAGGGACCATAGAGATCTCAGAAAGCAGAACTTCTAGGAGATGCATATCTGAAGTGGGTTGTTAGTAGATGCTTGTTTCTGAAATGTCCTCAGAAACATGAGGGACGGCTTACACGCATGAGGCAAAAGACTGTGAGTAATGTTGTGCTGTATCAATATGCTCTAGACAAAGGTCTACATGCCTATATTCAGGCAAATCACTTTGCTCCATCTAGATGGGTTGCTCCTGGTGTGCTTCCAGTGTTTTATGAAGATACCAATGAAGCAGATAATACAGACGTTATGGATGATGTGGAGCGCAACCCCCAGAATGAAACAGGTACTCACAAAAATGCTCATCTTAAAGAGTTTGAGGATGAACCCATGGAGGATGGAGAGATTGAGGGTGATTCCAGCTGTTACAAGGTTCTGTCAAGCAAGACATTAACAGATGTCGTTGAAGCTTTGATTGGAGTTTATTATGTTGAAAGGGGGAAGAAAGCAGCTGTCCATCTTATGAATTGGATAGGAATTCCAACAGAATTTGACCCTAAAGAAGCTGAATTAGCTAGGCGTGGATGCAAGGTTCCTGAATCTGTTATGAGGAGTATTGATTTTGATAAGTTAGAAGGTGCCTTAAATTATAAATTCAATGAGAAAAGTTTGTTGGTTGAGGCTATAACACATGCCTCACGTCCCTCATCAGGTGTGTCTTGCTATCAACGATTGGAAGTTGTTGAAGATGCAGTTTTAGATCATCTCATAACAAGACATCTCTTCTTTACATATACGGACCTTCCACCTGGGCCCCTTACTGATTTGCGTGCTGCAGCAGTGAACATTGAGAACTTTGCACGTGTTGCAGTGAAAAAAAAACTTCATTTACATTTGCGACATGGATCAACTACTTTAGAAGCACAGATCCGTGACTTTGTAAAGGACATTGAAGTGGAACTTGATAAAACAGGAGTGAATTCCTTTGGCCTTGGAGACTTCAAGGCTCCAAAAGTCCTTGGTGATATAGTGGAATCGATAGCTGGAGCAATTTTTCTTGATAAAGTTCTTGACACGGCCAAAGTGTGGGAGGTATTCCAACCTTTATTACAGCCTATGGTGACTCCAGAGACACTTCCCATGCACCCTGTTTGTGAAATTCAAGAGCGCTGTCAGCAGCAGGCTGAGGGCTTAGAGTACAAGGCCTCATGAACAGGAAATATGGCTACAGTTGAAGTTTTTGTTGATGGAGTCCAGATTGGTTTCGCTCAAAACACACAGAAGAAAATAGCACAAGCTGATTCAGAGATGTCACTAAAGGATTTGAAGGGCAAGTCATCAAACTGAAGGGACAGCCACCGCCATAATCTAAAAAGGAAATTTTCTTTTTTTTTTTTAAATCTATGGAACTGCCTAAACAATACCGACAAAGGATTCCATGCGCAGTAATTACAGAGTTATGACCATGAGGCCAGCGCACAGCTCCAGGACCACCGTTCAACCATTTTGAGGCTGCTCTCTCATACACAACCTTCACTTGCATAACTTCAGTTGCCAGCTGCCCCAGAACACCTGTTTTAGATATTTTATGCATTCATTACCAGTACAACTTAGCATTTAAAAAATTTATTGCTACAGATATCTTTGGGATCTGTTTTGTTAGATATGTTTTCAGTGATTTTTTTTCACTTGACAGCGGCTCAAGGGCCAGCATGTAAAGATTGCCTATTTAAACAACGTTGTTCGTTGTTCAACGGGTGAGAGGTGGTTGATCGATAATCTCATTTTGAGACTTGCTGTGTACGCTCTAAGAGATTTAATAAACAGAGCTTGCTGGAAAATTTTTGTTTGGACTGTCTAAATGTGGATTCGATGGCTGAAGAATAAGATTACAGAATTCTTGTGCTTCTTCATGGACTAATAAGTTTTTCTCATCTCTTTCTGCAGTTGCCATGTTTGCTATATCATATCTGTGTCATGATCTAAAATTGCAGGAAGAAAGAATAGCTCAGATGTCACTTAGCTGTGCTCTGTCCTCAATTCCTGTTATTTCTCTATGTTTTCCTTCTAAATTAGCTTATGAATATGAATTCCTCTTGGCTCATATTTACACTAGTTTCCTCCGTATATGAATATTGTTGTAGGAATTTCTTAATTGCTCCTATAGAATGTTCAGTCACGTTCCCTTTGTTAGCATAATGAAAGCTTCTTAGCTGTTTTTCATTCCCTGACATCCATTTCATCCTTATTCAAACCTGATATTATTCCTTGTGTAGCTATCTTGCTCTGTAGTCCCTTATTTGCCAAAGAAAACACATCCTTCAGTCCACATCCTTGACTCCATGCCCAATGTTCTAAACCTCTTACGCTTCGCATGCCAACTCTGCCTGAATAGATAATCCATCCCGCCAAACTCAAACAAAAACCCATGTTGCATAATAACTAGCCTGAAATCATTTCCTAAACAAAGCTAAATCCCAAAGAGAGAGCCCTCTCTGACTGCTGGAAGGCTAGGGCCGGCAGTCCAAAGGTTGGTCTGTGGTTACCTCGGTCGTATCCCTTAAGGAGCCAAGGGACAACCTGAGCGATAACATGTCCAACTCATTTGATAATGTGCGCATCATCATCTTGAGTGCAACTATATCAACAACATACTGTTGCATAGTGTTTGCGTTGATCTCCAAGTGTGCACTAGTGACCATGTGCATCAACTTGTCAAAATACATGTTTAGCTTCAGTCAGACATGCTTCTTGTCTTTGCTTTGGTGAGTGTGCCAAATGGGTGGAATCGCATGCATGCACACAATGACATCCATGCTTATGAATACCCTTGCGTGCGATCGACAACACTACTCACCATGTCTGCTCCATGCCAGTTGCTGGATGGGTCCATAACCTATATGGGTGTAGTTTCATTCATCTGTGCATGTTGCGCCCCTTGTTGTACCTATTCTCATTGCAACTCCTTTTGTTGTCCATACAACTCCCATTCTTCCTTGATTTGTCACTTCAACACCTGTAACTCCTTCTCTGTTTCTCTCGGCCTTCGCGCGATCCTCTTGTCACGTTGTCACCTCATAGCCTCAAACTCCAACGATGCTTTCATCACAAGTGGATCTGTTAGTTGAAAACAAAAACAAACTGAAGGACTGACATGCAACATACCTGTGTGATTGTCCGTGAAGATTGTGCAATTTTCACTGGGAGGTTGTGAGATTGACTGCCAAAACTTCACAAGCTACAATCCAGGCTGTCGGGAGGCTGACTGACCGCTAATACTGTCCAATGCATAGTCCAACCTGGCCTATTGAGTGTTGGAAATACTGGGGGGGGGTGAATTAGTGTTCCTTTTCAATTGTTATTTTTACCAGTTAAATCATTTATATTTAGAATACATAAATCATTGTTATTTTTACCAGTTTCATGTCTTTCTAAGAGTAAAGTCAATTTTTTTATTTTGTTTAGGATAAAAAGATTTGTGTGTGCTTTTAATTGTTTATCATGTGTTATGTTTGAAGTGGATTTGTAACCATGATTATTGTTGCCTACGTAAATACTAATTTAGGCTACATTATTTTGGTATCAAAGTAGGTTTTGGGCCCACATATGAATTGAAGAACAATGTTATCAAAGGGAATTTGTTTGGTGGAGCTATAACAAGGAGAATTTCAAAAGAGCACATAAGGGAATTAGGAATACAAGCATATGGTAGAGGGAAACGTAACCACAAATAAAATCCCCTAGATGTTGAGGTTCATGTTAACTAGAATGGATTCCATGGAGGAAGCTAAGAAAAGAGGGGTTGTAGTAGATATTCATAATGAGAGTAATGAAGAGTAAAATGTAGAGGCCCCATGGGAGATAAGGCTAGATGATTTATTAGATTGGGAAGATGGAGAAATCCCTCGAGTTTGAGAAATTGGGGACCCCATGAGAGTGAAGCATATATTCACAAAGTTGAAAGGGCATGCATCTTTTTCATGGGATAATGTATTTGGACAAACAAATAAGAAGGAAAGATAAAACTAAGACTTGGGATGGGATAATTTCCAAACTAAATGGTATTCCACAATTTCTACTTGTTGGCTTGAAAATAAAAACTAGGTTGAGTGTCCATCTTCATATTTGGGATCTTAATATTTAGAAATACCTTTTCTTTTACATTGTATAGTTTAAATGAGGGAATATAAATAAGAATATGCTAATTATTATCAACTAAAAATACATAAGCACATACATTTTTTATATTTAAATTTAAATAATTCAACTATTTGCTAATTGATTTTCCTCTATTTGTTATAACAGGAGAATAATCCAACTTTTACCTAGGTGAAATATTGGAAACTGAGCTCTTCTTTGCAGCCCCTGCACGTGTTTGTAGAATTATGTATAGAATAATATGGCTTTAGAGTAATCTACATTTATATTAATTGATCAATTTTAAAATAATCAAAATACTTTGAATTCAAATTAATACAATAAATATTGCCTCAATGAATCTAGTGCAATAATCAACCATGGTATCTAACAACACCACAAAAACCCCACAACAAATATTGTGTTGTCTCTCTAAGATGTGAGGAACAAATTCCCATTAACTCTTAAAACCCTTCAATATCAGTTTCAAACTCTCTTTCTTATTCCTCCTTCCAAGAGGAGTGTAAAACTATTATATAGTGTAAACTTATACTCAATAATACTATATAAAATTGTTATAATTTTAGCATTATAGATGGATTCATAGGCCCCTTTGAGGGGGTTGTTGAATCCATCTAATATCTAACTTTTAACATTGTACATGGATTCAGAGACCCCCTTTAAGGGGTTGAAGGGGGTCTCTAAATCCATATATAGCATTAAAATTTAGTGAAATGTAACACTTCAGTATCAAAATTGCAAATTTCCATTTCTATAGTGTTTAACATTGCTAATGAGGGTCTCTAAATTTTAACATTGCAGATGGACTCATAGACCCCTTTGTCTCTAAATTTAACACTGCATATGGATTCAAAGAAGGGGCTCTTTGAATCCATCTGTAGTGTTAAACTTTAGAGACAAAAGGGTAATCATAATTTTAACATTGTATATGGATTTAAAGACCCCTTTGTCTCTAAATTTTAACACTGTAGATGGATTTAGAGACCCTTGTAGTGAAATGTAACACTTCGGTATCAAAATTGTAATTTACCATTTCTAGAGTGACACAATAAAAAATTACTAACATAAATGACTAATTCATATCCTTGTTGTACTTTTTATTTGGTCATATTTTTATTCTTAGACTATAATAGTCAATTACATTAATCATTATTAATTTTGTCACTTATTATCTAGTCATATATTTTAATCCTAGACTAAATTAGTCATTTAAGTTAGTCACTTATTATCTAATCATATATTTTATCCTTAGACTAAATTAGTCATTTAAGTTAGTCATTTTTAGTTAGGTCACTTAAAATTGCTCAAATTTAGTAATAATTCACTTGAAATAATTGCGGTGACTAACATTTTTAGTCACCTAGTCACTAATTTCATCATTTTCTACTAGTGATAACAAAATACCTTCCTTCAACCTAAAATTATACAAGAGTATAACGCAAAAACTTCCTTCACATGTGATACATTTTTGTATTAAGAAAGAAAATTCTTTGTAATGGTGCTTCAAACATGTTCCGAGTATACCCCTAGTCCAATTGGGTTTTTATTTTGATTTGTTCAAAAGTGGGGTCCATGACTTTTCTTCCAAATTGGTTATTTTTAAACCATCTTTCCCCAAATTGGGGTAAATTTGTTACTTGTTCTATTTTATGCTCAAAAAGTTGTATAATCATATTGCCTATAGTGGCACTCTCTCCATCAAATCTCTAAGCAAAATCTCTAGTTACTTCAATATTATACCCATGAAACTTGGAGAAAAATTCTAACCATCCAATTTTTTGTCGAATAAACATTGTGTCATGATGTAATTTTTCCACTCCAGGTTTGAGGGTTCTACCCTAACTGGAAATGGAAAATTTGTATTAAAAACCCTATAAACACTTTGATTTTGTCAACAATTCATGCCTTGGAAAACCATTGTATATAAAATTAAAAATAGGAACACTATTATAAGAGTGAAATCAGTGTTGTAGTTTTAAATTCACACAAAAAGCATTTTTGAATTTTGTGTTTACACCAACATTGTTAACACAAAATTGATCTTGCAAAAATCTTTCAACCTTGAGCTAGTATGAACTAACTCTGCATTTAAACCAACATTATTGATACAAAATTATTTTTGAAAATTGTTTCAACACTAAGCTACCACAACTAACTTTGTGTACAAAGTAGCATTGTTGACATAATTTTTTTTGCAAATCACTTTAATCCTGAGCTACCACAACTAATTATGTGTTCCAACCATATCAATATATTTTGTAGACATGTTGTAGCTACTACAACCCCCCTCCAAAATTTTGCCTATGCCTTGATTTTGGAGCCTACTTTCTGTTGGGTGTGGAGCGTGATTATTTAGAGGTCTTTGTTTCAACCGGACGTATACCCCAGGAAGATTGTACACCCCTCCACACTAAAAACAAATGTAAAATTGCCTTGTAAAAGTATAGTAATTTCTAGTCAATCTGGGTCGTTCATCAGGCGGATGATCTGACGGTAGACTTTATGTTTAGTTTAGGGTTTTTTACCCTAGAAGGCAAACCATTTCTTTGTATGAGGGAATTGTATTCAAGCTGTGTAATAGATGTGTATTCTCCAAGTGAGAAATGGAGAGGTGATATTGTGAGAGAAAACAGAGGATATTACAGTGGATTTGCTGTAGGTTGTGTCTCTTCATTTTGTAGGATAATAGAAAGTAAGGATTGGCTATTTGGGGTGGATGTAGCCCAAACTGGGTGAACCATGTATATCTCTGTCTCTCTGGTTTTTATGTGTTTGTGTTTTTCAACATATTATATGTCTTGCATTTCTCTGTCATATATATAATTTTTTCTAACACTTTCTATTCATAAGAAGTTATCCGTCATGATCTTCAAGTATTCCTCTTGTTGTTTCCTATCAATATTATTTTTCTTTGCATGCAGTCCTTGGGATGACTTGATTATGTTGGCTTGATGATGACTGAGTCCTATAGACGAAAGCTAAACAACTTTTAAACACAAGCTAACTCATGCCTTGATCTTGCACCAAATTTTGATCTTCCCTCTAGGAATTGTACAATCCTCTGACACTAGAGATTGTGCTATGCCTTGAGGACCATAACAACACAAACCTTGAAGACATGCAGCTGTTGAGCCTACAAATTGTGTTATCTCTCTCACAGAGTTAAGACTATGCAATTCACTGAGTTAATGAACTACACAATCCCTTCTTACTGGGAATTGCATAGTTCCTTCTGCTTTTGTGACTTTGCAGTTTCCCAGAGTAAGCTAATATGCATCCATAGAAAATAGGGAGTGCACAATCATCGTTTGAAAAATGGTACAAAGTTTCTATTTTCGATCTTAGGGCAAGTGTTGCTTCCTCCTTGATTTTAGGCATGTGCATCATAAACCCTAACATAACCATGTGGGGGTGTTATGAAACCAGCTCAAGAAAAAGATAGAAAAGATAGATCCATGCCTTAGAATTCAGCCTCTTCGAGGGGACAACCTCCTTTACATTACATAAATGAACAATTCTTGGATGATACAAATGAAAAACTCCTTTCTATATAGGAGTCTAAGACTCACATATAACCCAGCTGACCTAAAATAATAATAAAGCCACAAAAGTACATAGGGATTGTATGGGGCAAATAATATTATATGGGGACATAGGGGCACAACAATATTAATAAGGGATGCAACTACAATAGTAATGGGGTAATCACTAGTATTATAGGGACCCAACATGCCCCTCTCCTTAAAAAAAGTGTTGTCCTTAATGCTTGAGTAGTTATGGATGCTTCTGTATAAAATTTTCATCCTCCCATGTGGAATCTTCAGCGGACAAGTTCTTCCACTTGATAAGATACTTCGAAATTGATCTATTTCGTAGCTGTCGAGTTCTTGTTTCTGTGACTGCTTCTGGTTCCAATATAATTTTTCCTTCTTCATCAAGTTTTGGCAATATTGTTTGAACTGGAAGCTTGTCCCCTATAACCTTCTTTAAACATGAAACATGGAAAACTGGGTGCAATCGAGAAGCTGTAGGAAGCTCCAATTTGTATGCCATCATACCAATCTTTTGCAACACCTTGTACAGACCATAATACTTTGGTGATAATTTATTATCCTTCTTATCTTGTTTGAGAGACATTGGCTTATATGGTTGTAGTCGTAGGAATACCCAATCACCTACATCAAAACTTCTTTCGCTGCGATGTTGATTTTCTTGTTGTTTCATTCTATTCTGTGCCAACACGAGGTTATCCTTTAAGATTTGGAGGACTTGTTGTCGATGTTCGATGTGATGTTCTACTGCTTGAACCTTCGAATTTTCTCTTAAATATGATGTGATGGATGGTGGCTGATATCCATAAAGTGCCATAAATGGGGTCATTTTTGTTGCTGTATGGAAGGAAGTGTTATACCACCATTCATCCAGAGGCAACCATTTGACCCATTGTGTCTGTTTATCAGATACAAAGCAGCGAAGGTATCCTTCCAAACATTTGTTTACCATCTCAGTTTTCCCATCAGATTTAGGATGGTAAGATGAGCTATGAGCTAATTGAGTACCAAGACAAGAAAATAATTTTGTCCAAAAATTTCTAGTGAAAATGGGATCTCTGTCACTTACAATAATCTTTTGGGTTTCCATAAATGCAGTAGAAACTGTACTGGCTTTAAATGGATGTGATAATGCACAAAAGTGTGCATACTTGGTAAGTCTGTCAACTACCACCATGATGACACTCTTTCCCTCAGACCTAGGTAAACCTGTGATAAAATCCTTTGAAACCTCCTCCCAACGTTGGCTTGGAATGGATAAAGGTTGTAATAGATCCGGTGTCTTAATTGTTTCAACTTTATTTTGTTGGAAAACCAAACATTCCACCACAAACTTTTGAATATCTTATTTAAGTCCATCCCAAAAAAAATCGTTCTTAACCTTGTGGTAAGTTTTTAAAAATCCTGAGTGCCCTCCTAAGGGAGAAGTGTGCAATTCCATAAGAATCTTTTGTTTGAG
>APFE030491094.1:4486-22817 GCA_000404065.3 Pinus taeda | reverse complement strand
ATAACCCAGCCGACCTAACAATAATAATATAAAGCCACAAAAATAACAATAGAGGGATTCTATGGGGCATAATAATAATAATATGGGGACAATAGGGGCACAACAATATTAATAAGAGATGCAACTACAATAGTAATGGGGTAATCACTAGTATTATAGGGACCCAATGGGGGGCTAGAACCATATAATAGATGCTTATAGAGCTCATTCACACACTCGACATTGGAGCTCTAACCTTCCCCACGAGATCAAGGAGCTTTGGACTTGGTTTGTATTGCTTTTCTAGGTAAGTTTTTCATGTGTTGCTTTTTGCTGTTTTTTTTTATCGCTTTTGCCTTTATGAGTGTTATTTTCTCAGTTTATTTTAATGGTAGCTAGTGTTTCTATTATTATTAGCTTGTACAAGTGTTGTTTCAGTCTGTCATGAAGTTTTTATAAGTGTCGCATCGCATTCTTGCTTTTTTACTAGCAACATTTGTTGTTGTTGGGCCTTTTTGTGCATGTATGTTTTTCCTTTTGCGTGATATTTTTTGGCCCATGTAATTGACCAATCTAACTCACCTTAAGGCCAATCTACAGTTTTTCCTACGCCAACATCAGATCTCAAAATTTTTTTCTTTCTCTCCCGAGAAGAATCACACAATCCTTGAGTAGTTGTTTCCCCTTCCAACTGTGCATTTCACATCTTCAAGTCTCAAGCCCATTCCTTGGCCCCTAAGACTGTGCAGTGCGCAGTCACTGGCTTTCCCAACTACACATT
This sequence comes from Pinus taeda, assembly GCA_000404065.3. Lineage (NCBI taxonomy): Eukaryota > Viridiplantae > Streptophyta > Pinopsida > Pinales > Pinaceae > Pinus > Pinus taeda. The sequence goes on along the minus strand of APFE030491094.1, from coordinate 22,057 downwards.
GAATAGTTCCAGGCCTCATTCCTTAGCCTTGGCCTCTAAGACTACGCATTGCGTAATCTCCTCTCTCTCATGCCTAGCTAAGATTGCACATTGCGTAGCCTCAAGCTTCAAACTCCATCCTAGTCTACTGAGACTGTGTAGTGTGAAATTCAAGAGTCCATTCTTCCTCCCAGAGCTAAGAGACTGCATAATCCTTCTCTTTAGTTAGTGTGTTGTTGCTTTAATTTTGGTTGATGAACTAATCTGCTTGATCTAATTTGTTTTTTTCCCCTATGTGCATCTTTTGGTTACAAACGCTGCAGGTTTTGAGCTCATCTCTTTTTCATCAGTGCCATCATCATGCCTCCTAAGAGATAGCCTCATAAGAAATAATAGAGAGTAGTACCAATGAAGTAATTAAGAGAACTCCATTTACAATTCCTATTCAATCTAATACTCAACTCTTCATTGAAAAGGACTCAGATATCACATGGCATATAGTCAAAGATGCATTCACATCGACATAATTCAAGGTAGATCTAGAGGAAAAACAAGTGTACATTAAAATCCAATGGTTAGGTTTTCACATAGCTACTCAAAGGTTCCCAGTCCTACCTTGTGCAGATGTCATCAATTGGATCATGCAAGACTTGGATACTAACAACATGACCCTCAACAGTATCAGTTGGTAGCAACTTTCTTCCTATTTAGCCCATTATATTCACTTTATTTATCACTTGCCTAAGCTAGAGGGATATATGGATTCACACTTCTATGTAGACATCAGCTATTTGAACACTAAGGATGTTATCTAGACACAGGTGAAAGAGCCAGTGAAGTTCCACCAGACACCCAGTAATACTTACAAGACAAGATCTCTCAAAATGGTGTTCTAGTACCTAATTATGCTATGTTGCCGGATATATGGATAGAAGAGTACTGAAACATTCCCTAAAGGTTGGGTTTACATGTTACATCAGATTTCCAACAAGGGTAAGATATTTAACTGGTTAGATATTTTGGCTCAACAACTTATGATTAATGTGAACATTGCAAAGAATCCTCCTAAGGGCAAGCAAGTTAAATTATACATTTATGGGTACCTGTTGAATGGTATATGTGCTCATAATGCTTTTCCTGCTATTGGCTAGAATTGGACACCCAAAGAGCCTACTATTCATATCTATTGCAAACTACTTTCATAGTGCAATTATAGAGGAGTCATGGAAAAGTTGGTTGATCACTTCCTCAAAGTATTGTACTAGATTAACTTTGAGGAGGAACCCCCTTGCATGTCCTGTGAGGTGATGGACTCATTATTAGAACTTTCCAATTGGTTTGCTTCACTAAATGGAACTTACTTTAGAGTGTTCAGTTGTAGAAGTCATCACATTTGTTACTGAGGTATGCCATAAATAATTTGGTCATGCAGGAGATTGCATATCCAAGCTCGTTGATAGCGAAAGAATATTTTTGTTCCTACGTGACTCCATGGGGGTACTGTCTAGGCCTACTAGCAATGGAGCAACACCGACGATGAAAAATTATACTTTGAAAATATTAAGCTCGCGGCCTACACTACTCTTCCCAACTCGAAGCATTGTGATGATGTTGAATCTTATGTTGTGTTCAACCAAGAAGGTATAGAGGGGACCATCTTTGTTCGTGGGGTAAGTAGGAAGGAAAAAGTAATTTTCACGATGAATCAATTCTCCCTGGAGAACCAAGGCCCTCCATGAAAGAGTTAAACAAAACAAAGAATATTGAGTTCTACCAGTGTGTCGCCAAGTGTTGTTTTTGGGTGTGTGTTATATTCTTTCCATGACTAGTCGCATGCGTAGGGGGGGTGATAGCCCCCTTTGTTCATTGCACTGGGTGGGCATGGGGGGGTGATATCCCCCCTTGTTCGTTGCACCAGGCGTAGGAAGGGATTCATAGGGGAGGGCGTAACCCCCTTGTCGAGGGGATTCAAGAGGTGGTAGCTCCCTAGTATGGGGTCTCAGGCAGCGCCCCAGGAATTTATTTTTGGACCCTGTATTACGTGGGTGGATCTACCTATGGTTTTGTGCATGGGTTTTACACATGATTTTGGGGCATGATTCTTTACTACCCATGGTATTTTATAGATCCGATCGAGTGAACTATGTTTATGTTCTAATCCAGGGTTAATGGATGGGTTATGATGATTTGACATGTGTTTATATTATATTATATTATATATATATATATTAATATATATATATATATATATTATTATATATAATATATTATATATATTATTGTAACATTGAAAGGAACATAATGAAAAATCAATCTGGTAGTCTCGGATTTTGGGATTTAGGGGAAAATATATGTGTATTTGTTTTGTGTTTATCACCATTGTATATTTTCTCTTTTTAAGAATTTGCTTGCAAGTAATTTCTATACAGGGTTAAAACTTGTAGTTGTAGTGGCTAGAACACCCTCCAAACTTTTGGCCTATGCTTAATTTCAAAGCCTTCCTTGGTCCTGTCTATTGTTGTCAAAAACACTAAGATTCATTTCATGTATCTTTTTGGAGTGTTTTGGTCCCGTTTGTTACTTAGGAAAAATGTCGTCTTTTTTTAATGTGGGTTGTCACATTAAATATAAAAGCTCAATCTGGAGGTTTCAAAGTTCCATATTTGTGTTTATGAATTTTCCTAGCCATATAAGCACTTGTCGCACTTATTCACAAAGTTTTGAGCATTGTCGCACAAGTGTCGTCACTATTGTTGTAAAGTATATATGTGGTGTCACACTTGTCGTAACTGGTCATAGAGAATTCACATGTAGGAAAATGTATTTTTTATGTGTCATGGGTGATCTATGTTGTTGAGTCATTACGTATTCTAAGTGTTAGATCACAGTCAAAGCTTTATCACTTCACATATGAGTCTCATTGGTTTAACACTTAACCATTTCTAAAGATGATCTAGGTGGATATTGGTGGCCACCCACCTATTCCACTTAGACCTCCAATTGGTTTCATTTGTTTCCTTGTTTATTTCAGAATTTACTATTTTTAGTAGTTTTTTGGGTCTTGGACTTTTGAAGTAATTTTGACCCTCTAAACAATGTTTTTTTGAGGTCTGTTGTAGGCACCATTGCCGTAGGTAGGGGCCTGCGACAAATCTTGTGTACTCGGAGAGAACTTTCTAACAAGGTATCATATGTGCCAAACGAAGATAATATACCAAGTTATGACCCCAAGAAGTTGGTTGTCCAACTAACCCCAACAAGGCCCACAAAATATTGACGTTACATCTCCTGGGGTTAGGGTTTTGGTTTTTTATGGTTTTCTCATGTTTTTCAATAATAAATAGGCCCTTGAGCCTCGTTGTAACACAATTGAGAGGCATGTAGCTACCACAAATATTCTCAGAGATAAGCTACCATTACCCGAGCTAGTCTTATTTCCATTCTATGAGTAAGCATATTTCAATTTTTGATATTAATGAAATGAAGTGCTATTTCTGCTGCATCTTTGTATTTATGGTTATATCTATAATTTTTTTGTTCCTACTTAAGTTTAGATCAGTGGTATCAGAGTGGTTTTCTCTTTCTCTATTTTTATTTGCATGTCCCCAACAAGGTCGAGATATAAGGAATTAGGGCTTGAACTGGTCGAACCTTTGCAAGACCAGCCTCACAAATCCCAACGACTTCCCACGGTGGAAGAGAAGAAAGATGAAGGAGCACGAGATCCTTTCAAAATCTTGCTCGAAGAAGCCCTCGAGTGACAAAGGAACGCAATGATGGACAAATTTTCTCAAATCCTTTAGCGGACCCAAAGGTGACAACCCTACTTTTGGAAACTACTTTGGAAGTGCCACACCCTTTAAGATACAAGTTAACTTTGAAATCACCATATTTGAAGGTCAAATAGATGCAAATGCGGTAGATAAATAGTTAAATATGCTAGAAGGATATTTTTTTGTTCCTCATTTTTCCAGTTGGGAAAAGATCACTTTTGCACTTCTCAAAGTCACCCCCCACGCCAAAGACTGGTGGGAAACCTACTGTGAGAATAAAGATGAAAGTACACCCTCACTATTTTTAGCCACACCCACTTGGAATTCGTTCCGGGATGCCATTAAGGAGCAGTACTACCTTGTCGGGAGCTATGGGGATAAATACATAAAGTGGACCACGCTCTGATAGGGAAGAGACCAGGATGTGCTAAAGTTTACCAATGTTTTCCATACCCTTTGCATGAAGTTGGATATCAAGGATTCTGAGAAACATTTGGTACTCAATTACCGTGACTGCCTACATAAGTACATCCAAGATGGAATGGAGTTCCTAGACATCTCCTCACTTGGCACAATGTACCGATACATTGTCAAGATTGAGAAAAAGTTTAAAGAGAAAAAGAGAGACTTTGGATCTACAAATCTGAAGCAAGGGAAAGATACCCCGAAACTACAGAAAAAAGGGCAAAGATAAGGTTGGGCGATCCAAGATAACCCACCAAAGCCAATAGAAAATCTGTGATAGGTTAACCCGATAATGCAATATAAATCAAAGCAGAATACTATAACCTACTTCTACTATCAATTTGTGAAAGCTTAAAGATAGAGATGAACAATATAACCAGAAGAAGAAGAACCAATGGCACAGTACACATGAAAATACTTTTGGGGAAATCCTCAGATAAAAACCCCACACTATTATATTATCATACATGGTGGACATACATAGGAATTATACAAAGCATTAGTTCTCACAACTAGCCAACTCTCAGTACAATCCTCACAGATGCTCACATGCAATATTGGCTTCTCTCCAACCTTCCTCTCTACCCTCCAAGCTCCTATTTCCTTGCACGGTTCCTTGTGGATGATTAGCCTATTACCAAGTGGAAAAACTAGCCTTCAAAACTGCACAATCCTCAAGGATGAATCCTTTAATGCATGCATGAGTTTTCTCCATGAGAAAACACATGCAACTGATAGTACACTATCCTTGAACATTAATCTCAACTGGTTCTTTCTCAGAATAGACGTGCATGAGTTTCTAATGAGGGAATCTTCAGTTAACTGGAGTAGCACTAGTTGAGTGCATTAATGCATCAAATGACTGTTAACTCACTATTAGTTCCTCAAACAGTTTGGAACTAATTTAATGGGACTTAACTCAGTAAACTGAGTTAACTAATTATAGCTCAAATATAACTCAATCTTATCTCCTTAATTTAAGGGATAACTCTTGCATGACTTCATAAATACTTCTAACTTGAATTTCTCCAACTAATTAATTTAAAATTAATTAATTAATTATTTCCAACTCGCTGTTAAGACTAAATTTGATTTTAATTCACAATTTAATTCAAGGAAAAATTAAATTGGAATATTCGTGTTTCCATATTTCAACAACATTTGGTACTCAAGTACTGCGGTTGCTTACATAAGTACATCCAGGATGAAATGGAGTTCCTAGACATCTCCTCACTTGGCACAATGTACCAGTACACTGTCAAGATTGAGCAAAATTTTAAAGAGAAAAAGAGAGACTTTGGATCTACAAATCTGAAGCAAGGGAAAGGCACCCCCTAACTACAGAACAAAGGGAAAAGTTAAGGCTGGGAAATCCAAGATAACCCACCAAAGACACAAGTAAAGAACACCACCACGAAAACAAAGAGGGACAAGGGAAAGTGGTGTGAGTTCCATAAGAGATCCACTCACAACATGAGTGAGTGTTGGGCCAAGCAGTCACTCATGGACGGGCTAAAGGCTTTTGAGTTAGATGCATGTTCCAACTTTGAATCAGAACTTGACAAGGGGAATGACAAAGGAAAGCATATCATTGACATGGAGCCCAGTGTCACTATGTCCACCACCAAGATCCATAAGATCAAGCCTGAATATCTAGAAGAGGGGGAAATCCTATTCCACTCGCAGATGTGGGTGAAGGGTTCTCTATTGTAGTTCATTATCAATAGCAGGAGCCAAAAGAACCTCATTTCAGTAGAGGATGTGAATCAATTGGGCCTACTGACTACAACACATTCATATCTATACACCATCAGGTGGCTCCACTAAGGACGACATCATTGCGTCAGCCAACAATGTCACCTTCCTTACAACATCAAGCCCTTCAGGGATGAGGTATTATGTGATGTTTATCCCCTTAAAGTTTGTGATGTATTATTAGGAAAACCATACATATGGAAGCGATATGTTGTATATGAGTCTAGACTGCGCTCTGTTATTATTTCTTTAGGTAGTAAGTTATACATGATACCAGAGGTAACCCCACCTACTGCCATCTCCTTGATCTCTGCTAAGAAATGCAATAAGGTCATCTCCTAGACTATGAAATTTGTTTTCTTTCTGATTCATTCTCAAAGTAAGGGGAATGTTGTAGGCACATCCATGGTCCCCAGCAAGGGTTCCTCCAAGCAATGGAAGTGGGTGGATACGATGGTGGAAGAATAGAGGGACATCTTCTACTCACCCATAGGGGTACCCTTGCATTGCCAGGTCAACAATTTGATCGATCTAACTCCTGAAGCACCTCTACCCAATGGGTTGATATATCATCACTCCATTATGGAAAATGAAGAGATCAAGTGGAAAATTCAAGAGTTACAGCAAAAAGGGCACATCCTACCAAGTTCCTCGCCTTGTGGGAGCACAATTATACTTGTATAGAAGAAGGACGGGACTTGGAAGCTTTGCATTGATTATTGGGAATTAAACAAAATCACTATCAGGAATAGGCATCCAATCCCATAGATTGATGACCTACTGGACAAAGTCAAGGGGGCCAAGTATTTCACCAAGATCGATCTAAATTCTGGTTATCACCAGGTTCCAATAGAGCCCAAGATGTATGGAAGACCGCCTTTAAGTCGAAGGAAAGCCTTTTTGAATGGTTGGTTATGCCCTTCGAGTTGACAAATTCCCCTACTACGTTAATGAGGCTAATGGATGACATCTTGTAGCCCTTCACCAACTCGTTCATGGTGGTTTATCTGGATGACATCCTCATATTCAATAAAACTTGTGAAGAACACTTGCAACACATTCGATAAGTCCTTCAAACCCTTTGACAACACAAACTGTGTACCAACTTGGAGAAATGCACCTTTGGCATGTGCCATGTCCAATACTTGGGCTACATCATAGATGAGCGTGGCGTGCATGTGGACCTGACTAAGATCCAAGTCATTCGAGATTGGCTAGCCTTGACCACTCTAACGGAGCTTTGTAGCTTTTTGGGCCTTGCAAATTTTTATTGGTGGTTCGTGTTGGGATTCTCCCATATTACTTGGCCTTTGATTCAGATTACTAAGGGCAGGGCGAAAGAAAAGTTTTCCTTGTCTGAGTCCCAACAGAAGGCATTCTTTGAGTTGAAGTTCCACCTTTGCTCTGCATCGGTACTCACATTGCCAGACCTACATTATCCATTTGAAATCGAGAAAAACACTTAAGTCTATGTTATTGGTGTAGTCCTCACCCAATGCGTGCATCAAGTGGCCTATCATAGTGAGACAATTTTCGATACAATTCAGAAGTACCCCACATATGATAAAGAGATGAATTCCATTGTGTAGGATTGCTAACAATGGAAGCATTACATTATGTGGAAAGAGACAATCATCCACACCAATCACCGAACTCTTCATTTTATAAAAACATAAGGGAAGTTGTAGAACAATTGTCATCGGAAGTGGTCTACATATTTGAAAAAATTCCACTTGAACATTAAATACAAAAATGGCAACGCTAATCATGTTGTAGACTGCCTTAGTTGGCCCCCAATTGCAATGCTGACTACTATTCTCAACTCTTGTGGTCATGAGACCACTGGATGGCCGCAACTATACAAAATGATCCATAGTTTTCCTACACATACCATATGCTAGTAGATGGAAAGAAAGTTCTTGATTTCCACCTCTAGGAAGCATTATTATGCTACCTGGGCCACCGTTTTTTTCCTTCAAGTGAGCGTGCCAAGCTGATTTGGGAGGCGCGCTACAATTGGGTCGTAGGACAATTTGGTGTGGAGAAAATTGTGGTTGTACTACAAAATTACTTATATTGGCCCAAACTCCAAGCGGATGTTGGAAATATATCATATCTTGCACTGCCTACACCATCGCCAAGCTAACCATCAAGAATCAGGGCCTGTACACTCCTCTTCCTACTTCCAGCTAGCCATGGTGTTTTGGGAAGTTTTAGTATCTATGGATAAAAGCCTAAACCCCTAGACTAGTAGCTTCATCTAGAAAAACAGTGCAAAGAATTCTCTACTTTTTCTATAACCAATGGATTAAATAAGACAGGAAAGAAGCCTACCCAAAGCTTTCGCTTACTCCTTAACTCCATTGACCAATTCTGTTGCTCCTTTCCATACTTAATCTGCTTGAAAAGTACCTACACATAGATAGAAGAGAAAAACCAATCAAAGCATATGATAATGATCTATTGATTAAATATAAAATGGAATCAAGTGCATAATACACATATGAAAGCATCAATAAACAATACAAACATATGGAAATAGGAATATTTACAACCCAATTTGCTTGATTCATTGTCGCTCCTCCAGTTCAATCCCATCCTCTCCTCATAATAAGCAAGACATTTTGACATCATTACGATACTTGAAGCCAACTCAAGTCTCATACTAACATCATCTCCCTATAATTCAATGATTTCCAGTCCCTAATCACTTAGATGAGTGGTATTTTTGTAGGTGAATGAAGGAAGTTATGCCATAAATGGTCACAATGAGTGCCCTCCCAAACTTATGATTTAGTTCCATGGAGGAAGGGATAAAGGGAATGATGTTCCTCAACTTCCTCCCTCATCCAACTTCGAGCCCAAAGGAGTGGATAACCTTGGGAAACTTCTAGAAGCATCCTATGGATAAGAATATTCCAAACCCCAATGCATATTTCTCTCAAATTTGCCCAGCGTAGGACAAAGAAGGCTGAAGTGCACTGCAATGCACCTTGGCAGTGTATTGGGATGCATTGCAGTGCACCTTGATAAAGGCATGCCTGCGATGATCTTCTTAGAGGTAGTTTTTGGATGATTTCAATCATGGAATCTCTTGGCATTCTGATGTTTGACTTCATTAGGGCATGTAGCAACTGAATTAGGGTTTGTGGGCCCTAATAGTACTGATCTATAAGTCGGGGTTGATGTGCCCAATTGGATCTGTAACAGTTTCCCCTAAAGCATGAAGTCATAAATATGTATGTCAAATGAAATAATTTACTATGTGGAGAGGAGGTTTCGAAGTGGAAGGTGACTTGCATCAATTACAATACATATATCATGATAATTTTATTTTTTCTCATGAACTTGCTGAGGGAAGGCATACCCATGCTCAGCTTATAAACTTTCATTACATGTAAAAATATAGTCGTCTCTAGACATAGACCCATGAATGGATGACCATGAATGTAAGGCCATTGTACATTTGATTTAGTACTCCTAAAAATATTGCAGCCCGAATGGATGAAACTAGATCCAGGGTCTTAAATCTCGTTCAATCTTTTGCTCAAGTACAAGTCTAACGATGTGAATAAATGATTTGAAGTTGAACATGGGAAGATATTTTCTGATTACCAGCCAATGATGTAAGTCTTTAACAGACACAAGAGGAATCATCGATAATGATAATGACCCTCAAGGTACTATAGTATATTTCGCATGGTGTTAATAAATGATTTTGATGTCGAACACCATACAAAGTCTTTCGGTTGAAGGCCAGTGATCTCAACCTATTGCCGGAAGCGAGAAACCTGCCATTGATGTATGAAAGCCTCAAGGTAATCAAGGGGTGTTTCTAAGTCAACTTCTTGGATAATGTTTTGATGTTGACAAGAAGCGACTCATCGTGGGAGGGCCTTGATGTATCCCACATCAATGACATGAAACGAGGTAAATGATTTTGGAGATGAAAATCGACTGACAACAGAAGGTTCATGAATGGCAGTCATGAAAATGAAGGTTTACGGTATTGCAAAGTGTGAAGTTTTAACTGAATGACTTATCTTAAACATGTCAGCTATACTAAAATGAATTAGTAACATTGACCCAAAACAAAGTAATGGATGGTATGATAGACCAACGGTGTGATAATAATCAAGCTAAATGACCCAACCCACATAGTCACGGTGATGAGGTGAAAGTGTCATGTTCAAGAGCGACTTGCTACCATAAAGTGTTCTCCCCTTTTTCCCATTTTCCTCAGTCATTGCTGACTAGTACCTCTTTATTTTTAACAAGCTTGAGGATGATAACATATGCTTGTTGTATAATTCCACCCTTCAGGTGAATCCATCGCTATTTGATACTTTAATGAGTCTAGCGAAGGTGAAACTCAGTCTTGTCTAGATGGACAAGTTTGTTGCTATTTGATGTTTTTAATGAGTTTAAAGACAAAGATAACTCGGTCCTTTTCATGTTTAGAGAGTTTGAAAAGGGATGAAAAGGAAACTCCAAAAGTTCTTTTTTGTATATTTGTTTCTCAAGTCCGAAAAAGCATAAAACAATATGAGAGAGAACCTATTGACCGTGTTTGATAAACGTATTCCTTTTTCGTAGTTAATCTATCCCAGCCTGAAAAAGGGTTAAACGTATACTAAGTAGATATCAATTCCAATCCGTTAACGAGCTGGAAATGACAAGTGCTCGACAATCTTTTCATGTTTAGAGAGTCCGAAAAGAGATTAAAGAGGACTCCACTTTGAGGAATGAGTGGTGTCCAGGGTAGAAACTGCTTTCGGTGATGTTGGAACTTCTCAAAAAATGTTGATTTATGTGAAGAGGCTGGCTAATAAGACCACTCATTGCAACTGTTCCTCAAAAAGGATAAAACAACCAAGTGAACGTGTATGATCGGCCAAAGGGATGGTGGCGATGGGATGAAAACAACCAAGGCTCATCTGATGAAAGAGGCTGATAGAATGGCAATCACAAGGGTTAAAAATGGAGATGGGTTAATTTTTACACAAGCTTGAACCATAGGGAACCATGCTTGGATTCAGTTTCATGTTTACACAATCTTGAAACGATAATCTATGCTTGGATTTAGTTTCATTTTTACACAAGCTTAAAACGAAAAACTATGCTTGGATTCAGTTTCATTTTTACACAAGCTTAAAACGAAGAACTATGCTTGAATTTAGTTTCATTTTTACACAAGCTTGAAATAGAGAACTATGCTTGAGATTGGTTTACATGCCCCCAGCATGATGAAAAGGAGAGTCTATCGCTGTGGTGAAGCAGGATGGTTATCCAACACCTTTTTGGCTTTGTTCAGATAGGGACAAAGGTGAATGGGGTGATTCCCTTCACATAACCTACTGGGAAACTTAAGTTTACCACTAGATGCATGCCCCCAAGCTTCATTACATTCACCTAAGTAGAATACTCATGGCTATCAAGTGGATGGAATGAAGGTTCACTTACGAGATCAAGTGCAAGACTCAACTGGGATTTTACGAGATCTAATCAAAGACTCGAATTGGAACTTTTCTCCAGGGGACCTTGTTTCACTTTTTAATGAGCTTGACACAAGACAAGCAACTCTGCTCAGATTCCTTGTTTCGTTTTTTAACGGGCTTGACACAAGACAAGGAACTATGCTCATATTCCTTGTTTCATTTTTTAATGAGGTTAACACAAGACTAGGAAGTATCCTCATATTCCTTGTTTCATTTTTTAACGAGGTTAACACAAGACTAGGAACTATCCTCATGGGGGTTGTTTCATTTTCTAGTGAGGTTGACAGAGTAAAAGAGCTATCCTCATAGACCCCTGTTTCATTTTTTAACGAGGTTGACACAAGACAAGGAACTATCCTCCTGGGCCTGTTTCATTTTTTAATGAGGTTGACAGAATAAAAGAACTATCCTCATGTTCCTTGGATCACAACTCATAAGAGGTCATGAAGGAGAGATCTAGTTCCAATGCCCCCAATACATGATGTACAACATCACTGAATTGATCATTAGTTGATGTAGGTATGGGACAGGTTGCCACATAATTAACCCGTGGCGGGGATGATACCATTGGTACGAAAGGACCAATTAGGGAAGATGGTTGACTGGAAGCCATATTTCGACTGGAAAATGAAAGATGGTCAATGGTGACAATTCTGCCTTTATGTGGGAAACAAATCACTCGAAAGAGTGTTGAAAAATTAGCTCCCATATCATAAACATAGTCACGCCCTAGAATTAAATTGTAATCTAAAGGGCTTGGGACTACCATCACATTTAGATATATGATTTTTCCTCCCAAAGTAATGGGTAACTAAGGGAGGATCCCTAATGGTTGACCGGTTCCTCTGTTAAAAGCCAATAGATTCTGGGTAAGTGGCACAAGCGATGACGAACTGAGCACTTGCCAAGAATTTGAGGAAAGGATGCTCATTGATGAACCTTCGTCTATAATAGTGCCAGATGAAATCGTATTACAAACTTGTACTATGATCTAGAAAGGCACATAAGAAGGAAGATGAAATCTAGCCAGTCGATTCCAGTCAAAGGAAGTGACCAAACTACTTGGAGGGGGTACCGTAGAAACAAGAGAATTAACCCCTTGAGTTATGAGAGTGGGAGGATTGTCCTCCTGTCTTGATGGAATAGGAGGACTGTCCCCAAGCTCATTAGAATCTGAAGAAACAAAAATAACTTGAGTGGTATCATATTCACTCTCTTCAGGAAAGGTATGATTAGTTGAAGGTGAAATTGGGTCAACTGTTACCTCGACCTATTGATTAGGGCCGGGTATAGACTCATAGGATTCACTTTCAGAGAGATTTTCTTTGACCGACGATTGATTTGAGTCAGTCAATTCATCAATAAGTGAAGGATTTAGGGAGAGTTTCCTGTAACCAGATGGAATTCGTTGTGGTGAAGTAGGACGGTTATCCAACACTTTTTTGGCTTTGTCCAGATAAGGACAAAGGTGAATGGGGTGATTCCCTTCACATAACCTACAAGGAAACTTAACTCTACCCTTATTTCCATGATCTTTACTACTGCTAATTGATGGTGTGTCACCAACATGATTTCTAGAAGTTGATGACACAGGATGATGTGAACGAGAAGAACATTCTTCTAAGATCTAAGGAATATTAGGACAATTTCGAAGAAGATGGTCTCTCGCACAAATTTTGCATGGATATCGAACTTTGTGAGGCTTGATGGATGGTTTCTCACAAAATGTTGCATTCAAAGCAATGGTTGCTTGGTTGCCCCTTTGCTGAATTTGCTTCTTCTTCTTCTTCTTCCCTTATTCTTCTTCTTAGCCCTGGCTACTAGTACCAATACTTTCAACAGGCGAAGAGGAAGAAGGGGAGGAAGAAACAACCAAGGAAGAAGGCAAAGGGTCAAATTTAGGATCAACTGGAGGTTGATTTTGTCCAGTTGGAGGAGTACTTGATTGCGGATAAATCATGACATTTTGAACCAAGGAGGTTGAAAACAACCATACTGGCAAGCCAATGGTAAATCCCAGAAGGGACAATGTAGCCATATAAGGAGCACCAATATTTCCAAAAGGAGGAAAAGGACTATGATTCCCATCAAAAGGAATTCCTTGATTGGTGGACTTCGGATTTGTCGCCATACGTTTCAACATAATATCAACTAAGGATTGAGCGTGGAGGATGTTGTCCGCGGTCAATTAATTTTATTTATATCAAAGTAACATAAAAAAACAAAAGAGGGATAATCTAGAAAAAAGGTTTACCAAGCAACTGTGAACTACAGAATACCTCCCGGCAAACCAAGAAGTACGGGCAGGCAATCTCCCCGAATGTTGTGTTTGGTGTATCAGAATTTACAAGGCGGATGACTCTGTTACTTAAGAATGGATAGAAACCTATAGTTGTCCTACCATATATACCCAAAGGTACATGGAGGCGCAATCCGTATAAGTGTTGTCTAATGCAAAACCGCACAGTAAGAGCATTCCCATACACTTTACTGTAACACCACCCTATATACCCAAAGGTATGTGGAAAAGCTACGATATACTCATGTACATGGAGTGAGGTATCACACTCGGGATGTCTTACGGACAAGTTAGTAACAGTTGCTTTGTTTTACGACGCTGGAACACGTCTCTAGCCTAGAACCACTAAATGTTCTCATTAATGACAATGCCCCATTAGGTAAATTCTGATAAGTTTTAAGTTGATCTCCTTTAGAATTTGCCTTTCAAGGTTCACCACGTGATGTATGTTTGTAATTCCTAAAATGCAACTAATATGATAAGCATTCTTTCCATTCAATTTAACAATGAAAATCCTTAGCTAGTAGGGATAGAGCAATCAGATCTTTGACAAAGAGCAAAGAGCACATCTAATGCAATTTCCCTAGCTATTCCTTTCAACACACACAAACTTTCTCAATGCAACATGCATGTATTTCTTTTCTATTTCCCTTAATGTGAATGAACAAAAAGGAAAACTAATGCACAATCGATCAATAAACTCTTTTCATAAAAATGACGATTTTGCAACAATTTATTTTCAAGGAATGGAAGACTTTATGACACTTTCATTTTCAAAGAAATGAGGAATTACGACACTTTCAATGAAAATACTAATCATATGCACACATCAATCAATTGATCTTTCATGAATGAAGACTTTACGACAATTTAATTTTCAAAGGAAAAGACAATTTTACGACACTCTCTTTCGACAAGATCAATCGACAAAAAAAACTAACTTTCAAATATAGATTGAAAATGACAAAGTAAATACATAAGAAACATTTATCAATCCTAGTCTAAGTAGGTCTAGCTAAGGAGATGAAAAATTATTTTCAGAGACAAGACATCAAATCATTCAAACACGAGAAAATTGGCAAAAAACTTCAACTCCTAGATGGGAAACTGGCCCTTAATGGATTAACACAGGCTGTAGCGAGAGACAATGTGCTTCAATGTCTTGGTTCTATGTGGGAAGTGCATTGCAGTGCACTGTGTCCTTCACTGGGCTGCGTTGGTGACAATAAGCCATTTTTTAAGGCAATTTGACACAGTTTTGACTCAATTTTCAATAAAATAAGACTGAAATTCAATCAACAACCACAAGTATAGTATGTAAAAATGTCTTAAGAGGCTGATAATATACTAAGATGAATAATCGATTCCCAGCGGAGTCGCCAATTTGTTTAGGGAAGTTTTAGTGTCTATGGATAAACACCTAAACCTCTAGACTAGTAGCTAAGTCTAGAACAACAGTGCAAAGCATTCTCTACTATTTCTATAACCAAGGGATTAAATAAGATAGTAAAGAAGCCTACTTGAAGGCAAAAACAGATCAAAGCATATGATAATGATCTATTGATTAAACATAAAATGGAATCAAGTGCATAATACACATATAAGAGCATCAATAAACAATACAAACATATGGAAAAATATCTGAACACTTTATTAGTAAAAGGAAGAGTTACAACCCAATTTGCTTGATTCAGTGCCACTCCTCTAGTTCAATCCCATCCTCTCCTCATAAAAAGCAAGACATTTTGACATCATTACAATACTTGAAACCAACTCAAGTCTCATACTAACAACATCTCCCTATAATTCAAAGATTTCCAGTCCCTGGTAACTTAGATGAGTGGTCTTTTTATAGGTGAATGAAGGATGTTATGCCATAAATGGTGACAATGAATGCCCTCCCAAACTTAGGATTTAGTTCCATGGAGGAAGGGATAAAGGGATTGATGTTCCTTAATTTCCTCCCTCATCCAACTTCGAGCCCAAAGGAGTGGATAGCCTTGGGAAACTTCTAGAAGCATCCTATGGATAATAATATTCTGAACCCCAATGCATATTTCACTCAAATTCACCCAGTGCAGGCCAAAGATGGCTCAAGTGTGCTGAAATACACCCTGGCAGTGTACCGAGCTACATTGTAGTGCACCCTGATAAAGGCCTTCCTGTGCTAATATTCTTAGAGGTAGTTTTTGGATGATTTCAATCATGGAATCTCTTGGGAAGGACGAATTCTGATGGTTGACTTCATTAGGGCATGTAACAACTGAATTAGGGTTTGATGGGCCCCAACAGTACTAATCTGTAAGTCAGGGTTGATGTGCCCGAGTGGATCTGTAACACGTGGGAATCCATATCCATGGCCTCCCTTCTACCAAGCATGGTAATGATTTTGTATTTGTGGTTGTGGATAAATTTTCTAAGATGACTATATTGGCGACCTACAATAAGAGTATCACTGCAACAGACATTGCCAAAGTCTTCTTTGAACAAGTATGGGTTTGGGATCCCTTAGACCATTATATCAGATCAAGGTAACAGGTTCCTGAGCACATTCTGGTCAAGCCTCTAGACATTATTGGACACCAAGCTCACCAAGTCGACTACCTTCCATCCCCAAACTGATGGCTAGATGGAGGTCATCAATAGGATGATAGTGCACGTACTCCTCATGTACAACTCCAAGCATCCTCGAACTTGGGATGAGAGTCTTCCATATGTGCAACATAGTTATAATAGAGCTCTCCATAGCTCAATTGATCACATTCCCTTTCAAGTAGGTCTAGGATTTCAACCATTGTGTATGATTGATGTTGCCATGCCTCACATGAATACACAAACATAATCCACACATGTATTGTCCAAGGCTGATAAAGTGATCAAATTTATTGAATGCAACCAAAACATCCGCCAACGGGTTCACAACATCTTGGACAAGTCAAAAACCAAGTACAAGCAGCAGCATGATCAACATTAGGTGCCACATAAGTTTCAGGTGGGCAACAAAGTTTGGTTTCATTTGCAGAAAGAACGCCTTACCGGAGCTCGTCAAAAGCTCATACCACTCTAATATGGTCCTTACACCATTACCAAGGCTATGGGAGACAATGCTTTTGAGCTCAACATTCCCCCATTCCTTTACTTGAACACAGTGTTCAATGTGGACCACCTTCAACCATACTTCCCACTATTACTGGACACATCAGATATTGCATAAGAACTCACACCAATAGAGTTAAACCTAGAATGCATGGAACATGAAACAACTGATCAGATTATGGACACACAGGTCAAGAACACTCACCAATAGAAGATTCAACTATATCAGGTTGTCAAAGCTGGCCAACTCCTGCACCAAGGCAAGTGGATGATTTGGAATTTATCCAAGATAAATTCCAGATCAAGTGGTATCAGAGCATAGGTTTACTAAGGTTAGACAAGCTTGTGCTGGATTTTGTTGTTGAATGCTAACTAGATCAAAGCTTAAATTAGGAGAAGGAGAATTGGTTGAAACTAACCCAGAAATTGGAAGAGTCTACTCTAAGAGGAAAATGTCAGAAGAAAATCCCTTGGAATCAGAACCCTAGTTCATGGATAGTTTTATGGCCCTGAGATCCATGGTGGAGGAAATGTATAGGGACTTTAAGAAACATAGAGATGGAGAATCATCAATCTCTAAACAAGACAAAGGAGTAGAAGAATCTCTCCTCCATGACCACTCTAAAGTCAAAGGGAAAGAAGAAAAATTTCTCATGCCTCCTAATAGCCCTGAAAATAAAAAGAAGACATCTTTGATTAAATTAGA
>APFE030491092.1:12474-25156 GCA_000404065.3 Pinus taeda | reverse complement strand
TCCAGGTTTTCCCTGCTCACGAGGAGCCAAAAACGTTAGGCAACTGAGGAAAAAAGGAGCATATATAACTAGCATAGAACAAGCGGACTTACCCTGGTAAATTGGCGGAGGAACCGAAGGAGTTCGTCACCAAAGTTTTGCCGGGCTCGTGGAGGAATTGAACTCGGAACTGGAGAAACATTACTAGGAACAATGCAACCAACAATCGACTGCAAGAATCGTGGAAAGCACAGACATCGAACCTAGAGAAAGACGCACGGAGACATACCAAATTGATTACCAAACACCATACAACAGTCGACACTCGAGAAGGAGACCACGAAGGAAGCGAACCTTACCAAGTTTTCATAACCTTGCCAGATGAATGGAGAATACTTCCAGGTCGAGTCCCGAACCAGGAAAACGGGACCATAAGCAAAACCCACATTGAAGCCACGAAGACCGCCGAGAGCACATAGCTCGGAGAACCAGGAAAACAAGACCACAAACAAAAAAGGAAACCACATTGAAGTCGCGAAGACTGCCAAGAGCACATAGCCCAGAGAACCAAGCGGACAAACCATAAAAACAAAACCCTCATTGAAGCTGCGAGAGACCGCCTAGAGCACACAGCACAAGGAACCAGGAGAATAACAAATGAACAGAATGAGCATGAGGTGGTGAAACCCTATACCAAGGCGGGCTCGTCGAATCCCAAGGAGGGACAGTTGTCCAACAAACAAAGACCATCGTACTAATCACCTTACCCCTCATTTAATTCAACGTGGTTAATCAAATTGCATTTATCAAAAAATCTCTGTTGAAAATTATTACTTGCTTGTACACCCATCAAGTGAAATACGTTGATGGCAGGATCACGTGGGCTGGCCCCATCACCTTGCTTCACTGCCAGTGAGTATCCATAGGCCCAATGGAGATATCAATATACCCCATCATAAGTTACCCCAACAAAAGGAGTGGGAGGATTAAACATTAGGTTTTAATCTAGCGCCATTGACCTTGCTCCACTACCATCAAGTGTTTATATCCCCAGCGGAGATACCAGCATGCCCCACCCATGAAAACATAGGTTCATATCCCTATGGTAGTATGGTGATTAGGGAAGGTCTCATGCATGGTATGTAATTGTAACTAACTAGTTCCACTAAATTTTCAATTAGATTTTATGAAATTTGAACCTTATGTTTATAGTTAAGTACTTATGAGTTAATACAAGCCATCATGGTTTCTAATGTCTAAGTAGTATGAAAAGAAAGACATGGTTAAAAATGTTTGATACGAAGTTGAGACTATTAGAGAGATAGAGATTTGAGCACTTTAGAAATATAGTTACCCCTCAACCTTATGTTACAAACAAAGTCTTTTAAAGATTTATTCCAAACCCATTAACATGGTGTATACTAAGGACCCATTGATCCATATTCCATTCTAGTTATGATCATCTATATATTCTTCAGGATGCAAAAAATTTAATTTCTATTCATTCTAAACCTAACAACATCAAAGTATACATAATCAAAGGAGTTTATTTATATACATTAGTGTTCTCAAGAGTACAATTTTTCAAAGAAATCAAACAACCAATGTAACTAAGATATTAATTTATCAACTCTATAAATCTTACCTTTGTGTTTTGAAGATAGTAATATGTTAAGTAATTGTAAGGAAGGGTAAGATATTTTGCTCATTTTTATCTCTAAAAAGGAATTGACATCTATATGATAATGGAATGATGTTCTCTTAAAGACCTCTTCCATGCAATCATCCATAAAGTCGTGATACTTTGTGTGATTGTTTAAATGATGAAAAATTTGTAACATAAATGTATCTACGACATATTCATAATTTACTCCCCTCTCGGGGGAATATAAAATCATACCAAGATTACATGTGATAATTCAAATCTTTTCGAAATTCATGCTCTTCACAACAACAAGAAGATTTTTTTATGTAACCATATGTAATTTGGAGGGTGTTATTAAAGATATGATGTATATATGATGAAATAAATAAATGCATAAAAATAAAGTTTAAAGTTATTTCATTTGCATTTCCATGTTCTATAACATTATCATGTGCATAATCATCATAGAGAGGTTCCCTATTAGTTATATAGTCATATTCATCATGGTTGTTAATATGAAGCGTATTATAGTTGCATGATGGTTGTAGATTCGAACCTATAAATGAATAATCATCATCATACTCATCATATATGGGCAGTTTTGAGTAGTTGACATGAACTGCAAATGAATCAAAATCAGGACTAATGAAAACACCATCACATACCTTTTCTTCTTCATGTTTGCATAATCTTGATTTTCCTTCAAAGTTGCCTTATTTACAATCATTAATATTATTATGATCATGAAATAAACCAGGTATGTTAGCAGATAATTTGGATACCAAAGAAGCCCAAGGGAAACCCATTGAAATAATAAAAACAATATAAGTAATTTAGGAGTCACCATGTAAACAAAAAGACAAATAAATATATACTTGAAAACATTTCAGTTGCATGCAACTATAAACCTATCGACCAATGGCTCATAGACTTAACCAATTAATCTAATTACCAGGAAAATGAAACTTTGTTAATTCAGTCCTCGACAACGGTGCTAGAAAAATGTTGGTTCTCGGACGGTCTCGGTAACTAAGAACAACTTGAGAAGACATTTATTGAGGGTTTAAAACCATCCTGCGTTAGGCTAAAGGGTTGGACTCCCTTCGCCTTAGGGGTTATTCCTTGTACTTAATGTAATTTAAATGAATTTTCTAATTCAACAAATAAATAAGGCCAAGTTAATGATTTGAAAGCATGTTGTTAAAATCAAGAGAGGTTGAGATTTGTGGAAGGGAACTTATAATAATTAAAAGATCAATATTTACAATTAAAACCTTAAGTATGAAATGAGAAAATGACAGAGAAAAAATCAGAAATGAATATAACAAAATAAAAAGAAAAATAAAAATAAATGAAGTGTTAGTTGTACTTGAATCCTTATTTATTGTCCGCTCATCATGATGAAAAATAATGAAATGGTATATTATCACATATTATTACATTCCATTCTCCCTCAAAAGACAAGCGTTAAGAACATGTTCATTTACTGATAATATGAATAGCTAAACAAAAACAAATCCTCTAATTGTTGTAACAAAATAGTGCTAATCAATTCAACCACCAGCATATCAATAAATATCTAGATTCAAGCACATAAATTATAAGAATAAAAATGAACAAAAGGAGCATACATTGGTTTAATACGTATATTTGCATGAAATATTATAATAAAACAATCAACAAGTGTTTTTTAGTTAAATAAATAATACAACGTGCAAATATCCCAATCTTGATACCTCTGATAATATTAATATATGAGAGGATCATGAATTAGGTAAAGTAATACAGTATGAACAAGTGATTGGGTGTACTAAACTACAAATCAAATCAATGTATACACATAAAACAAAGTGGAAATGAAAAGGAAAAATGAAGAGGTATGATTTTCAAATTGCATAACAAAAGATTATAAAAGCATTAATGATAGGTCTGTGCAACAAGTGCAGTGAGACCGTCTAGATCATAAATTTGTTCTTGCCTCCAAACTTATCCACCTCTCCTTTTCAAATGAGAAATCGGGGTTTTTTATATACAAAAAACCTGTTAACTATCTTACATAACCATTACATAACTATTTTCTTAATATCATAATGTAAAAGAGCCCCAAGGGTTAGCTTAGTTGGTCGAGTTCCTATCGCTAAGTACCTCTCTAGTTGGGAGGTCACAGGCTCAAATCTCCTTGACGCCCTTGGGATTAGACATTGCTTGTTTGGCCGATGGGTAGATCCCTTTAGGTTGATTTTTCCCGTGGATGTAGCGGCCACCCTTTGTCCATAAACCACCCTTAAAAAAATGTAAAAAGAAATAAAAATAATCTCAAATAACTTCAATTTGCATAAAAAAAATATAATTAATCGGACTAATAAATAACTATTTCACACACTTTTATTCCCGAAACAAGTTTCCAAAACATTATAAAGAGAATAATTTGGGTAAAACCTCATACCTTATGCTCCCTTTACAATAAATGATTTCTTTATCTAACTCTAACAACTATATGAATGATGTCAAGTCAATGGGCCGTTAACAAATTTATTCTTAACATGATGATTTGGTAAAATATTTCAACATAACCTTGGTTTAATAATCCTAAGCCTTTGTTTGGATATTTTTCGTTTATTGGTGAATGCATTTAACAAAATGTTATAAATATTGAATAAATTACTATGCACTATTCACGTGTAGTAAAGTCGCAATGTAAATATTTATAGGTTTTAATAATTGAATCTGTAATATTCACCTGCCTTTGTTTAATACGATTTAACTATTTGTCAGATAAAAGTAAAATGTTATAAATTGGATTTTAAGTTTTACTACACCGGCCTGGGAGATGAGATAATACACGTACAGGATAGACTTAGATATATATATATATATATATAACTTAATCTTAAAATTGGGAAAACATCCTTAAATGAGTAAATTTCATTTTCCATTTAAGAAAGATATCCCCTTGAAATTTCATGGTCGTTATTTTAAATATGTGGGTTCCAACCTTATTTTGATTGGTGATTTACAATGCTTTCGAATAGACTCTCAAGATTAATAAAAAAGTGTTTTTTATTATTTATATATTTTCAGGATTTATGCTTTTAAAAAAATAAAAAAATTGAATAAATGATTTCTGAACTTTTTGTTGTATTTAATATTTAGGTATTTGGAAGTAAAGTTGAAGGTTAAAATTTGGAGAGTACTTCATGATTGATGGTAAGATCATATGTTGCAAAAAGAGGGATTTAATCTTCATGAAATCTTATTTTTCAATATTCATAGTGAACATGCATACATTCATTAGGAAAGTTAACTCTCCTAAATATATGGACATTAAAAGATTTCTATAAGAAACAGTTCATTTGTATATTTAAGCCCCAAGGGCTAGCTCAATTGGTCGAGCCCTCATTGCTAAGTACCTTGCTTATTGGGAGGTCACGAGGTAAAATCTCCTCGATGCCCTTGGGGTTAGGCTTGATATATTAGGTCATATGGATCTGTGTGGATTACTGCTTGTGGACGTAGCATCCACTCAGTCGCTGCGAACACAGCACCTCAGTGACTGCAAACCACAGTTGCCTTCAAAAACAAAAAAAAATTGTATATTTAATTTTTCCCTTTTGTGGACAACTTTCTCAATTTTCATGGAGTTCTTAGTTAGGAATATAAATGTTAATTATATTTAATGATATGAATTACTCAGTGATGTTAACATTTAATTTTTGTTTTTTTGGTTTATACATGATTAATAAAATTAAAACCATAATAAACAATACATATGCACATCTATGGATTGTGATATTCCTTAAATGATAGTCACATATATCATTAACCTCATCCCTCATTCTTTAAATTTCATTTTGATTTATTTTACTGATTCTCCCTTTGGTATGACTAAGAGTAAGCTATAAGGAGACGAATATGATTCTAGGAGGTTGAATAAGGCTAGCGTAAATAAGAAAATTCCCACGATAGAGGAAGAAGTTAAGTTTGTTAGGAGAGTCAGATTTGGGAACAATAGTGTTGAAGGTGCCCATGGCATGAAATGATGCTCTAACACATGATGGAGTCCCATGGTTCTCAACGATCCCCTGAGAGTGTTAATATGATCCTCTAATGGGCTTGGGCCCCAATTAAGTTTCCTATCCCATGATGAAACCACCTGTCAATTACATATAAGATCTAATGTGCTTCCTCACCATCAAGTATAATTATTAATTAGTGCATCTAAGTGAACCAAGCTTGTTAATCAAGGGCACATTGCAACTTCATATTGCACTTTAAGCTTGTAATAGTGTTACCTCCCTAGGTAGGAGTAGCTAATAAATAATGCTATTTGGTGTTCCCAGCCCCTAAGGGAAAAGACATGCCCCTAGTACATCCTTCAATTGATAGGTTTCATGTGAATGATGATGAATGGATGCAGACACAGGGGTCTCAAGGCCAAATTCTATGGGTTCAAGGATGGTAATGATGAGGGATGTCCACATATTTGGGTGCATAGATGAGGAGGGAGAAATTATGGATACATGAGTTACCTTGGCCTTTTTTTTCCCACCCTTCTTCATTAACCTTTTTCCTTTTCTTGATCTTTTTTGTATTACTTCTTAGGGCTCTAGGGAAATGAGAGCATGTTATATATGATGTAAGCAATTATTACACACTTAAGGTGGGGCAATTCATCACCCACTAGGGGGGATGCGCATGAATCTTAATGATGTGGGGGAACTCATGGCCATAGGAACTAGGGTGATGGCCATAATGATAAGGGATGGAGCTCACGTTTGGATTTTTCCCACGTGTTATTTTAATGTCCCGACCATCTTTTGCATTTAATAATATTAATTTCTTTTGTTTCTTGCTTATGGCCATGATATTCTTTTAACGTTCTTTTAGCTGCATCAACCTCCACGGAAACATTTCAAGGCTCGACCCAGTGCATTGTGGACCCAATAGTCATGTGGAACCGGAGAAGGGAAATGATGAAACAAGGCTTTCAATGTGTGGAGGGGAGTGAAAAATATGGAATGAGAAAATGAGATAGTTCTACCAAAATCAGGGTTTCCCAAGTATTTCCCTTCCTAAAGCCATGGACCAATAGGGGAGATCCCATGGGACTAGAATTGAATATTAACCCTTTATTTAAGGGGAGGGAAGAAAAATATGGTGAAAACCCTTCCTTCTTCCAAGATACACAGTAATCCATGCCCAAGATGCCCAAGGAAAAACAAGCATAAGCACCTAATTGCACAATGAAAAACATACCTTTAGGATCAAATTGCCCACCTTCAAATATATACTCTCAACAAATGGGTGAGGGGACATATGACTTATGCAGGGGGAGGAGATTAAATGACACAATGAATTGGCTACATTGGTGGTTGTCAAGAGCTGATAGCTACTAACTAAAGAGATGTCAAGGCGAAAAATTCTCCTGTGGTTTCACCCACTTTTTTTGGGTAAAAAAACTGAAAGGGGAAGATTACAAATTTACAATATACATACAATATTCCTCTCTATACACCACTCACATTCTCAAAACAATGAATTGCTCAATTACATGGAAAATATCTTTACATAGAACTCTTGTACAAATCAACAACCTTAATATGTTTTGCTAGATTATCTAACAATTTTTTATTTTGGCTAGATCTGTCCCTTCTGATAACAACTAAATGACACTCATCCTGTCCTCTCTAACAAAATAGATTCCTTCTAGATTTACAACTAGGAAAATATTACAATTTAAATAAAATTAAGGAAATGGAAACTTCAATTGGTAAATGGATTTTGACCAAAGAAGGTCAAAATTTATTTTCACTTGTAGATACTCCTGCATCACCAAAGGTGGTTTATTTGTAGTTTAATTTTACTCCATACTACACCATACCTTTTAAATCCTTTCAACAAGTGCAATTATCTATGCAGCTGACCAAATTTATGGCTTTTGCCCAAACTCTTAGACTGGATCATAAAATTTGTGATTTATTTTTAAGTTTTTTATTTTTCACTCAACAACACCATATTGTTGTGGTGTATATGGAATAATACGTTGCATTTGAATTCCCTATGTAATGAAGTAAGTTGTAAATTTATTGCCAACATATTTGTCTCTATTATTTATTCTAAACATCTAAAATTGATGTTTGGATTATTCTTTTACAAAGACCCTGGAAGCCAAAAAGATATTAAAAATGTTCACACTTAAGTTTTAAGAAGTAAACCAAAATGCATTTGGAGAAGTTATCAATGAAAGTTAAGAAGTGCTTGAAGCTAGAAAAATATTCCAAACAAATTATAACACATAGATCACTATAACCAAGCTTCAAGGGGGGTGAATCATGTTGAAAAATGTGCAACAAGAAATGTTAAATTTAGAATGTGCTAAAAATAGCATGTCTAAAAATAGCAGTTTGGCCAGTGAGGTCATTAGCCACATTGTGTGAGAGGTGAAACTGCTAAAAATAGAAAGTTCTAAAAATAGCATTTCTAGGTCCCTTCCTATTTATAGTAGTCCCTAGTCTATATATAGGAAGTAAAATTAATTTTGGTCTTAACAGCAGTTGGAAATATTAATTAATTAATTCAATTGAGTTGATTAATTAAGGAAATTCGAATTTGAAGTCTTTGTGAGCATGCACATGAGTTTCCTCCATTGATTGAGGGAATACGCATGAGTTCTATAATGAGAGAATCAATTGACTTAGTTCTAACTAGTCAAGTCCAGTTAGATTATTTTAACAAGTTGTTAAAATAATAAAATATAATTTGTTAATGCTTGCATGCATGTGACAACTATTATTTTAGATAACAGAGGATTCACTCATGGATAATTGTTGCATGTTAGTTCTGTCAGAGACCCAGTTGAGATCAGATGTGGGACATTGTACTATCATATGCTTAACTATTTCTAATAAGTAGTTTTAGCATGGTTGTGGAACTAGTGTTCTCTAGGAATACATAGTTGGACCATTGGTTGTTTTTGGTATGTTGGAATTAATAGCATATGCTTTTGCTATTATTTCCTAAGCTAACTACGTGAGGACCATAGGGAAAGCCTATATAAACAGGGTTTGAGTGGTTCATGGGACACATCTTCATAGTTCATTGAGAACTGAATAGCTTGAGAGCTAATTCTTCTTGTGTTGTGAAGAGGATTTCTACTTGATGATAATACATGGTTGGGGTTTTATGCTGGTGCTTTCCCCTGGATATATCTTGTGTTATGTGTGATTAATTCTCTTGATCAGTTATGCATGTTTCTACTTGATGTTGCTCATGATTTCGATTATGCTTTCCACTTAATGTTTTGTAGAGGTTTTAAACAAGTATTCCGCTTTAGACATTGCCTATATCAGTTTGTTCTACAGGTGAAATTTTACATTGATATCAGAGCACAGGTGATCAGCAGAACAATATACTGAGAGGAGATTTCAAAGTTTTGAGTTTTGGGCCGAGAGTTTGCAGAGCAGATCTGAAAATTTTTGTACAAAATTTTCAGAAATAAATAGCAGATTTGGATTCCTTGTGGAAAAATACCCAAAATCAAAAAAAAAAAATCGGCTGAATCGGAGTTTGGATGAGGGAGATATCACTGATTTAAAATTAGCTCATTTTCTAGAAAATTTCGTGACGGCGAGAAAGTGGAAATAGATTGGTGTGCGAGCCAAGAACCTATATGCACTTGAGGTACAAGATGCATGCAAAGCCTTAAGGAGTAAGGAAAAGGTTAGAGACTTGGTGGTTGAGAGGGAGGGTATATTATCTCTCAACATGTAGAGCCAGAAAAAGTCTCAGACAATTATGGAGGAGCCACGATTGGTGCAGTAGCTTCAGGAGGTTGTGGAGTAGCCACAACAGGGGAAGCTGAGAGGAGAACGAGTACAGACATCTACTCATGTAGAGACTTCTAGTAGGGGGAAACTTCAAGCCAGGTGGGTATAGGGATCACATGCAGCCATACCTCTGGGTAGGAGGTGGGGCAATATAGAGTGATCGTCCCAAGGAGGAGGGGCAGGATCCTTGAGGTACCCAACCTCTTGGATGAGACCTTGCTATAGGAGCCTTGATGTAGAGTAGCAGGAACTGACTGATTGGGTAGAGACATATGTGGATGGAGCGGCAGAGAGAGTGACAATGTAGGGAATCCCAGGACAGCACATAGCTAGCAGGTTGCACGAGAGACACAAGTGTTTTGCACAGTGCTAGGTGGCACAGAGAGGTGTGCAATGGTGTGAGATGCATGGAGATGTTGCAGTAGCGCAGATGTCAGAGACGGAGCACTTGTCAACAACAGGTAGAGCTTCAGCATCTGTTCCTAGCCCAACAGAGTGGTCAGTTGGGAGTGTTTTTGTTCCAAGTGTTGTTGGAGCAAGTGGACCAGGTAGATGTGTTGCATGCAGAACATTCTAAAGTTACAGGATCGGGTTCGAGAGAAAGCCTTTCTTGTTGAGAGGGAGTGTTGAAAAATGTGCAACAAGAAATGTTAAATTTAGAATGTGCTAAAAATAGCATGTCTAAAAATAGCAGTTTGGTCAGTGAGGTCATGTTGAAGCCCCGAAAATCAGGTCGACAACAAGGGGGATAACCGCCTGGTCCGGACCTTGGTTGGCAGCTCCTTATCCTTTTGGTATAGCAGGTCCAACTGGGGATAATGGGACCAGTTTCCCAATCTAAGGGTGTGTGTGTGTGTGCAGAATCAGATGTTGCTGATCTAAAAGTTCCTATCTAAACTACTTTAATCTAACTCTATGATATTGTAATCTAATGAAAACAGCACATCTAATCTATGCTAACCCAGGATGTAATTCTTCTATTATGCGATCTAAAGAGATTTCAAATAATAACTGGTAATAAAGATCATTCAACGATTATAAGAATGGAAATCAATTAAGATGAACCACTTTGCATAAAAAGTTAGGCAAAACAGTTGTGAACAACATATCGCATAATGAGTTATTCACACATTAAACATAAATAAATGGCTCCACCGTACAAAAGTGCCAAATGGTAACACAAACATTCATGTAATAACATATAAAGAACTAAAAATTGTATATTGCTTTAAGAATATAAGCAAGAATGGTCAAGAGATAAAAGTACCATTTATGACTGGTCCTACTCCTAAGCTTCAAGCAATAGTGATTTATCTCTCCTTGTTTTAATATCTACTAAGAGTACAAAAGTGCAACATCAGTAGCAGATACCAAATGCAAACATCAATAAATCTTGATTCGTTCATTCATCAAAACCTCCTCTGAGGGTGCAAAAGTGCATGTTCTGAGGACAAGTTTTTGACAAATTTCTGGACCCTTCTCTAAAGGCATGAGAAGGGTTTAAATACTGCTAACTAAATAACTTAATTACATAAATTTAGGATACGGTTTAAATGACCGCCATTTTTCTAAGCAAACTTATTTCTAAAAAATCGAATCTAATTCCTAACTATTTCTGCTTTTGCTCCTTAATGTTGCAAGCAAACAACATTTGCCTGGGAAGAGTCGACTGGTTGCCTTCCGCTTTTGTTTGAGTTAAGAAAACAGAAATGGCAAGTGCTGGCACCATTTTTTAATAAACTAGAAGATATTTTTGGGAATCATCCTCTGCCTGGGTGAATTAACTCCGTATATACTTGGTAATGACCAAAATTATCCTCAAATTGCTTCTGCCTTTGCTATCTTGATTTCCGGACTTGCGAATGACTAAGCAAGTTAGGGACCTTGCTTTCTGAACAATTTTCTTAGCGCATCGAAAACTGCCTCCGTTCTTTAATCTGGGCCTTTCTGGTGCATTTTTCGCCTTTAGCACCTTTTCCTTTACCGGGTATAAGCTTCAGGATTTTTTGTAAACATGCTGCTTTTGTGAGCTTTTGACCCTGAGTGTTGAGTCAGCTACTGATCTCAGTATCTGTTCAGAAATGCTCTAGAATTTACGGTTCCGTTGCATGCGGTATCCGTTTATGAGGGCATCTCTTCTCTGTCTCCGAGCGTTGATGCTTTCCCTTTTTCTTTAGATGTTTCCTGTTTTTCATTCCTGCAGTTCACGCAAAGGAAAAGAGTAATGACCAATAATATTGACGCGAAAGCTCTAAGCTCTACGAATGTATAAAATAATGCCACCCATTGTGAACTGACTCTTCGACAAACACAAAACTGTCCTTCATTAACATTTTGGCGTACATTCATTAATTTTCTTTAAGGTGCGCATCCAATTTTTTTGGTTTACTGATAGCTTTTCTTGAATGTTGAGCCGAGGAAAATTTGCGATTAGCGATTTCTGCAACTTGGATTACGTTATCGCGTTATCGCATTTTGTCAAGATTGTGATATCGCAAATTGTAGCATCGCAACATTGCGTTTATCGCAAGATCGCAGATCATGTTAAATCATTGTGTGTTGTTTATGCGATGTTGCGACATGCGATGTCGTATATCGGCCATCGAATATTTCTTAAGATCTTCATTTATGGGCGCTTCTTAATGTATGCAATGCGATGAATTTCGCGTCGCTTTTTCGCAGTTTTTACTGTGCTCATAAAGAAATGTTCTACTCTCTTCTTGCGATGCAATATATTTTTAAGGAGCATAATACAAAAAAAAAATTGAATTTTTTACTAAGGGTCCCCACTTGTTTTATGTTATTGCTAATACTAAAGAAGGAGGGGGGTTGTTGGTGGCCACAACAGGTCATTGGCCACATTGGGTGAGAGGTGAAACTGCTAAAAATAGAATGTTCTAAAAATAGCATTTTTTGGTCCCTTCCTATTTATAGCAGTCCCTAGTCTATATATAGGAAGTAAAATTAATTTTGGTCTTAACAGCAGATGGAAATATTAATTAATTAATTCAGTTGAGTTAATTAATTAAGGAAATTCGAATTTGAAGTCTTTGTGAGCATGCACATGAGTTTCCTCCATTGATTGGGGGAATAAGCATGAGTTCTATAATGAGAGAATCAGTTGACTTAGTTCTAACTAGTCAAGTCCAGTTAGATTATTTTAACAAGTTGTTAAAATAATAAAATATAGTTTGTTAATGCTTGCATGCATGTAACAACTATTATTTTAGAT
>APFE030491092.1:0-10263 GCA_000404065.3 Pinus taeda | reverse complement strand
ATTCAATCCTTCATTTTGCCCTAAAAACCTTGGAAAAACCCCTTTTTACCCTTATACCCGCTCAAAAGCAAAAAATGCATGCAAAACCCACTTTCCCTGCCTTATCCTAAGGTCGGGACCCATTTCCGCTTTTTACATGAAAATTTCATCAAAAACCCTTTAATCCTAAGTTTTTGATACCCTGAGCGATTTTGCAAATAAATCATTTATAAACCATAATTTCCGCCCTTTTTCCAAATTTTGCGGCTATATGTGATTTAACAAAGAAATACATTGCAAAACCATCAAATTCTTTAATATTTCGAAGGGTCCCGCCGGGCGCAAGTTCCAAGGAAAATTATTATTTTAATCCCCGCCTGATGACCATATCCTCCGTGCAGATCCCTGGCTCGATAACCGTCCGATCGAGCTCTTTTAATCCAACGGTCGACGCGAATTTCGGAGTGACCCCGACGTCCGATAGATATCGTCTGATATCTGTCAGACGTTGATGTCATGCGGGGTCCACGCGTCGCCTCCAAATTCCATCGGAGGCCCCTCTGACAGATTCCTCGCCGTATAGGAGGTGGTCCGATATCGCGCCACCTGTCTGCCAACGTCAGCGCCCCCTCATCGCCTACGTCAGCGCCACGACCGTGCGCCGCGCCCACCATTGGTCCACCTGTCCGCCATCTCACCGCCCCCGTGGACCGGTCATAGGCCGCCACATCACCTAATGACGTCATGCTGACGTCATCCAACCCGGACCCACTTGGTGACGTCATTTAAAAAAGGCGCCAATGACTCGAAAAAGCCATATTTTGTCAAATTTTGCACGTTTTTTGCACTTTTTGCAAAAAACATTGTTGCGCTCTCTGCATGCGTTTCACGACCAAAACTTCACCAACCTGCTCGAAACGACCAGGAGATCTTCAGCGCGCCTACCCACCTGCTTCTCCGACCCAGGCCATCGATTTACCAGGTATTTGTCCGTGCAAACTTCTCTGAAAACTGGTTTTTCTCTGTAATAGCAAAAAATCACTGTGAGCACAGAAAACACATAAATTCACCATAAAATTACCTGCACCCAGCTCCCTCTTGAAAAATTAACGGTCGAAATTCACTAGCTGAGCCGTTTTAGACTGAATTTTTAGTGAAAAACCGCATTCTTCGTTAGCGCAGTCGTGAACTAGAACCCATAACCTGCACTCAATTGCTGAGAAAGGTCTGTTAGACACTATAACTTGCCTTCTCAAGGGACTAATACAGTATTTCAATTGTTGCAGACTTGCCCTGTTACCCTTCATTTCTCAATTTTCCTCTTCACTCAGGCAGTGCTCTTCCAGCCTAAGAAACAGCAGTTCATTTACCCAACAGAATCCAAGTGACCATGGAGACTCCAGTTGCACTAGTTGCCCTCAACGTTGCTCCTTTAAATGCCCCACAGAGAGAATTGGAGTGGCAGGGTTTGGCAGACTTGGACTACCAAATCTCAGAAGACTCCTCATCAAAATGCAAGTTCCACCTTCACCTGTTGAATGAGCTTAAGGCCAAACATAAGGATGGGACAGACATACTAGGCATTTTGGATTCCTTCCTCCCAATATTCAGGCTCCCTTAGGTAAACCAATTCCCTGACCTGATTCATCTATGTGCTGTCTGCTATGACCCCATGCAAAGAGCTGTGCTTGACCCTTCAGGCTCAGTGGTATTCTACATAACCCTTGAGGCCATTAGAGAGATGCTGCAGTTCAAGACCCAGAAGAAATTGGTCCCCTTGTCTCTATTGGATTTGATCAACCAAGGAGCTAAGATGCTAACAGATGCACAAATCCTAAAGCTCAACCAATTGTTCATTACAAACTCTGACACTGTGCTGCACCCTCCCATTTTTGATGGCTACCTCAATCAACTGGGTATAGACCTTTCATACATGATCAGTTCCATCTTGGGGTACAAATCACTTGAATTTATTGATGAAACTGTGCTAGTAATGATGACTATGTTTTCCCCTGGCAAGAGTCCAATCTATTATGATTATGCCACATATATTTCAGATAAGATGTGTGAGCAATTCTTGAACCTATCAAGAGAGAAGGTGTTCAGATACACCTTCTACATCTACCACCTCATTCTATATTATCAACATGAGAATTTCTCCTTTGATATCAAGAGAACAGATGCAGAAGGCAATCTAAGGTCAGTGGTGTACTGGACCTCAGTGTTTCATAACAGCACCTACTCTCCATATACCTACTATGAGTTCATAGACCTCTTCATCCACCCAGCCATGTCTTTATTCCTAAGCTCACCTCCTCCAAGACTGACTGATGAGATGCAGACGGTCCTGCAGTTATCCAAGGCGTACAGCATAGGGGATTGGTACTATTACCAACACTACACCGTGATCAGAATATATGGGTGTGAGTACCCCCATACAGATTGCACAAGTATGTGCCTATGAGACTATTTGCCCTTGAATATTTCAGGCAATTTGGGAATGCCGATATGGTGCACTTTGCAGGCAAGGGCAAGAAGGCTCACCTAAAGGTAAAAAATCAATTGGGCCACCTTGTCTTGAACAAAAGGGAAGGCTGGAAAGAAGCTGATAGAAAGCTAGAATGCCTTGGCCTGAAAACCAGCTTCCTTTGGAAGCCCTATGACCCTAATCATTCCATATCCTTCAGAAGGCTAAAATACAAGCTCTCTAGCTATGACCATGTGAGCTTGCCCCACATTGAAAAATTTGCCAACCAACCAAAATGCAGAAGGGGCACACTGGAGGAACCAATCACACAAGAAGAACTGAATGAAAGAGCTAGAAGGCATCTCCTGAAAATGGTTGACTTGGAATCTCCTCCACAGGTATTCGCTCTGCCAAAGCCTCAAGCAGGAGTAGTTGCCTCATCATCTGCAGCACATCAAGAGGCAGTCCAAACCACAGGCCAAGCTCAGAGAAAAGGCAAGGAGAAGGACATGGAAGAGCAACAGGCACAACAGGTACAGGTGCAGCCACCCCAACAGGTACAGCAGCAAAAGGACCAACAGGTACAGGGGGAGCAAACAGCAGAGGCCCCAATGGCCACCCAGCAGCAGCCAGCACAAATGGAACCCCCAAGGCAAGATTCAAGGATTGACTCCTCCGTCCTCCAAACCCCTCAAAGGGAGGACGTGAACAGAAAAAGAGATAGGGAAATTGCCCTTACTGCATCACCAGAGAAAAGGCAAAGACTAAATCCCTTCTCTGAAAAAGAAATGCCAATGGGGTAGACTTCAGGAACAGGCCTGCCCAACATGGAGGCCTCAGCCAGCTCCTTCCAATAGGAGCAAGACAGAGCAGCAGTAGGAGAAGTGAGCTCCTCAGGACAAAGGAGGCAAGGTGAGAAAAGCATTAAGCAGCAGTTTAAGGATATCAAGAGCAGAAATGAACCATTAAAGCTGCAACTTTACAATCACCCATTGAAAATGGCTCCTACAAACCAGCAAAGGCTCATGTCTGCATATGATACACATGAAGGAAAGATGATCATGAGCCATTTTACACCAACAATGCAGCAACCACAATCAGCTGCAGATTATATCAGGACCAACCTGGAGGTCCTGTCAAAAGACATCCACCCAATGGATCAAATAGAGCTGCAAAATAGCCTAAATAACACCGCTGCACAGCTTGAGCTGGAAAGGGCTTCCTCTCAAGCTAAGGACAATAGGATCAAGGCTCTGGAGGAAATTATAATAGAGCTTGGGCATGATCCTAAAGATGTTAAGGCAGTGCAAGAAATCCTCAAACTGAGGGATGCTGATATGGCAGCATTAAAAAAGATGTTAAAAATCCCAGCAACTCTTCATCCTCAAACAGAAGAGGTTGCCCAGCTCAAGCAAGAGAAGGATGCAGCTGCTCTGCTCATGACATTATACAAAGAGCTCATCCATACTCAGGAAAAGCTACAGGAATCAGAGGCTACCTTGCAGGCAGCAGTACAGCAAAAGGAGGCAGGGCAAACCTCACAACCCCCTTCACAAACAATAAATCTTGAGGAAATCCCTCAAACCACTGCCTCTCCCAGCCAGCAGGTACAACAAGCAGCACCATCTACCTCAGCACCAACAACAGAGCAGGCTGAAAGCCTAGACATGCAGAAGCTGAGGAATGAAATTCAAGTCTTGGAGTCTCACATGTCTGAGCTAAATCAAGCCAAGGACACTCTGGCAAAAATAAATGAAAAATATGACAAGTCCAAGCAGAATGTGGCTGAAAGAGAGAGGGAGGTAAAGGCCCTCAAGAAAAGGATAACTGATCTAGAAAAAGAGCTCACACTAGACAAGGTCACATATGAGCTCAAAAGGGTCATGTGGGGCCATATTGGCTAGTCTATCACAGATCAGTGGGAGTATATTGAGGCCATCCATGAGCAAATAACGCTCATTGGAAAAGCACATAGAGAGATACAACGAGCAAGGGCATCTCTAGGTAGTATGCTTGAGATTGCCACTAGAATGATAAATGTGTTAAACTACAGAACAAGCTCCCAGCTCATCAAAATTGGAATTGGAAATAGGACAGAGACTATCTCACTAGTAAAAAGGGTCCTGACATTGAGAAACCTGATCCAGACCCTGGAAAGAAGAGTCCAGGACATGCAAGCAGACATCAACAAGTTTCAGAACAGATTTATGGCATTGCAAAACAGGGGTCTGCCTAGCCTGTTGGAGCCATCAGGAAAGTTGCTCTCACATGAGAAATATGCTAAGAGAGTAAACACTTTTGTAGGAAATCAGATTTCAGAGGCAGCTAGCTCATCAAAAGAAATGGGACCAATAACAGGACAAACCCTTTTCAACAGGGTAGAAAGTCTAATTTTTATTATGAATGAAATCACACATTTGTTTGATGAGCCTCCCCATTTTTACAAATATACAAAGGCCGATGAGACCATGGGGTCAATTTTGAAGCATCAATTGCCTACACCAGATGTGTGGGAAAATTTGATACAATTACTGTTAAATCAAAGTCAGTAATTGAGATTTTACTTTTTGAAAATATTTAAATTTTCATACACAGGAAGATAAAGACACATCAGCAGGTATGCAGAAAGAGGCTGAGCCAACTTAGCACAAGTATTCGGCCACCACAGCAGCATCCGCAGTCACAAGTGACAGGGCCGAGAAGCTACATAAAGATACAGCTGCACAGACACGTCATTCAGCAGTTATATCAAAGCGCTCAACCGACTCGGTGAGCTCCAAAGGTCACAATTGGTCTGACAGGAGTTAAGAGCCTTTAAAGTTCATTTAAGATTGTAATAACTTTTCATCTGCAATCTCTGTACGAGTTAAAGAAGATATTTTCCTTCTCAGATGACTCAATGCCTGAGATATTTTGTAATAGACTTCTATATATTCCCCCTCGCATTTGGTAGCAGGGGTTGGACATTGGATGTAAGAAATCTTTTGATATCTATTCTGCTCCTCTTCTACTGTAAATCTTCAGAGAATTAATACAAAGGATGATGGAATTTCCAAAGCTCTGTGTCTCTTGATGTTTTGTTGGTGTATAGCTGAATGTTGCAGGATTCCTGCGTATCTCATGACTCAATAAGTTTCTCTTGTAACTCTTTGTTATATGTTTGTTATCTTTCATATATCATTCATTTTTCCCATGTTTTAGTAGTTAATAGCAAGGAAAAAGAATAGTTCCAGGATTTAATCACAGATTACCCTGAACTCAATCTAAGCTATTATAAATGTCTTTTCTTCAGTTATGGTAATGAAAGTGTAATTCTTAATTGCTACCTTTCACACTATATCATCATAGTGATCTATTGTTTCAGGAATTCAAGTCTGCTCCTGAGGAATACATCCCTTTCTCACGTCCCAGCTTAGTGAAAAATTCTTAACTGCTTTTCGCTGGTTGTTTACAGTCCATTATCACAATCCAAAGTTTGTTTCACGAGATATATAAAAGGCCCTGTAATTCCAGCTGCACCAAACTCAGGATTTCAAGAAACCAACAGCCACAGACTGCATTGCCCAATGGATTAATTTACCTGTAGAGAACACTTCAAAACTATCAGAAATCATCGCCCAACCAAACAAAAAACTAAAGAAACTTTCTTTTCATAACTAGCCTAAAATCTCCACAGAATAGAGACAAACCTTACAGAGAGAGCCCTCTCTGATTACCGCTGGGCTAGAAGCTGTAATCCAAAGATTGGTTAGTGGTTACCCCGGCCGTATTCCCTTGGGAGTCATAGGGAAAAACCTGGGTGTTAACATAAATGGCGACTCCACTGGGGTCCTCTTCAGGATTTAGAAAATACTGTATGTCTGCTAAAAATTACACTTAAAACCTGAATATCAGTCAAGAAGCCTTTAAAGTTGTTTCTGCACCAGCACCTACAGCCTCAAGGAAGAGTTGATTCAGTTAATATTTATACTCATTTGGAGATACATAGAGCCTTTCAAAGATCCTGTCCAGCCCTTGTTATACAAAATTTTCCTAAAAAACTCAAAAAGACCAGCTCAGAAGCTGGCTCCCAAAAAGAATCTTCGGTACACTAGGGAAAATCCTGACCCAAACCCCCCTACTATCTTTGAAAATCCTAATACAATCCCAAAAATTATCAAGAAGCAGCAAGGGCCAGACAATCTTGCTGACCTAAGTCCAGAGACAGTTCACCCCAACCCCATCTCCACTCTGATCAAGGTACTTTTTCGTTCCACCCCTAATTCCCCTAGTTCTCCATCCACATCTCATAGCCCTCTTCCCACATCCTCGTCCCCCACACATACTCCCTTGGCCAACACTCTAAGTTTTGCCACACCTATTACCCCTGTGGTACCCATTGTTCCTTTTATCCTAGTTATCCCTGTGAATCCCAAAAACCTTGTGAATATGGCTATGAGATATGCACCTCTGCAATTACTTGCCAATCTTGTAGCTCTACCTCAGGATCACCAAGCCAAAATCTCATATTTTGACTCCACTGGCCCTTACTCTGCTATTCAACATGCCAAGAGAATGCAAGATCATTTTGAGAACTATGAGATAGATGATGAGAGTGTAAGGATGAGAATTTTTATCCAAAGCTTAACAGGTGATGTCCGAACTTGGTTCAGGTCACTTCCTGCAAATACCATCACAACCCCTGATGAGCTTTACCAAGCCTTCACCAACAGATGGGAGAAGAAGAAGGACCCCTTACATATACTTGGTGAATATGACATGATTAAGAGAGGTCCTCAAGAGACAGTTCTGGAGTACTGTGCTAGGTTCAATAATGTATACAATGCAATACCCTAAAACTTAAGACCTCCTCCTGATTTGGCCTTATACAAATTCCCTGATAGATTTGACCCTAATATGGCTTATCAATTTAAAGAAAGAGCCCCTCAAACCCTTGAAGAAGCACAAAAGGTTGCTGTCACAGTTGAGGCAAACCTAATTGCTAAGAGGAACAGGGCTAGGTTAGAAAAAAGAGTTGCCTTTAAAGAGGAACCCTCAGCCTTTGACCAGAAATTGGATGCAATAATCTCTGGTATGAAGAGGTTGGGTGATAGAGTGGAATCTGTGGAAAGAAAGTCATCATGGGAAGCACCACAAAACAACCCTAACCGAAATCCAAACTTTAGAAGAAATCAAAACCCAAATGTGGGCAAGGCCAATACTGATCCAGAAATAAGACCTCCATTTCAAGAAAACTATGCAGAAACATCCACTTCAGATGAGCAAGTGGATGATACCCACATCCACCTAATGGGCCTTGATGATGAGCACCAATCTTCCTAAGTCAAGAAGATCATGAAGATGAAGACAGTAAACAATTCCAAACCAAGTCAGGTGAGTCATTTGACTTCAAACAAGGCTATGACACAGTTGTTTATGAAGTTCATAAACAGTAAAAACTAAGAAGTAGGACTATAAACATAACACAGCCTGGAACAACAAAAGATAGACTGCAGCCCAAGAGTGCCATAGTAACCGAACCAATGAATACAACTGATTCACTCACAAAGGAAGTAACTATTGAAGAAGTTACTGAACAAACACAGAAGCCAATAGCTGCATCATCTGTGCAGCCTAATCCAAGTAAAAAGCCTCAAGAGGTGAATGAAAAACACAAGCCCCAAGATCAATACAAGGATCAACAAGAAACCTTACCAAACAAAGACAAGGTGGTCACCCACAACACTAAGGTTCAATCTGAAAAACCCTTTGACTTGGAAGCTGAAATTGGCAAACTGAAAATAGCCATTCCCCTTACAGAGCTAGCCAAGCATGACATCTATAAACAACAGATTGAGAAGTCCCTCCAACTCACTCAAAACAAAGACAATGTCAACGTGTTGGATAACACCCCAGAATTGTTGTTTGGCCCAGAAGTTGATGGAAAAACAGCAGGCACAGGGATCCTACCCTTTTATGTCAGCTTGCATATCCATGATAAGATACTACACAATGCAATGTTTGACTCAGGGGCCTCTCATAACCTGATGCCCAAATCAGTCATGGAAAGGCTGAATTTAGATATTACTAGGCCATACAAGGACCTATTCTCATTCGATTCCAGCCAAGTTAAATGTCTAGGCCTGATAAAAGACTTATGTGTATCCTGGTCCAATACCCAAATAAAACAATCCTGATGGATGTTGTTGTTGCTGATATCCCACCCAAGTATGGGATGTTATTATCAAGATCATGGGGGGCTAAACTTCAAGGGTCCCTTCAATTGGACATGTCATATGCTACAATCACAGTCTTTGGTCAACCCAAGAGACTACACAGAGAATCACTCATGAAATACATGGTCAGCACTGAAGAAAAGCCTCAAAACATCCCCATATATGTTGTCCATTCTGACATAGACTCATATATTTTGTTCAATGACAATACAGGTCACACAAACAATGAAGAAAAGACAATAAAAAAAGATCAGAATATCAATGAAGGAAATCCTGACATAGAAACAGTGGTTGAGTCAAAAGATGGAAGTATTCAATAGGACAAGTCAAATAATGATGAAAGCAAGACACCTAAACAAGATCAGGAGTCTAATAAACAGACTGTTCCTCTAGGAACAAAGTTGATCCCACCAAATGAGAAGATTGTCCTAGAAGTCAAACTAAATAAACAACCTAAACTTCAACTCACAAGTCCAGACCACAGAGATATTATTCAACCCCCACTTGAACAGGAGATCCTATGGTTCCTAGAATTTGATGGATCAGTTAACAAATTAGGGGCAGGGGCTGGAGTGTGGGTGCATAACAAACAGAATAGCCATGCAAATGGCCGAGCTTATAGACTAAACTTCAGGCACACTAACAATATGGCTGAGTATGAAGCTCTCCTACTAGGCCTCAAGTTAGTACAATCCCTACAAGCCATGAAAGTGTCAATCCTAGGAGACTCAGACCTAGTTATCCAACAAGTGAAAGGAAATTTTGTCACCAATGACAAAAGACTCAGATCCTATAGATCTGCAACCACTGAGCTACTAGAGTCCTTCACTGAATTCCAGATTACCAAAATTCCTAGGGCTCAAAACCTTCATGCTCATAGTCTAGCCACATTCGCAAGTACCTGTAAGATGCCTTTTGAGCCCCATCACTGCTTCACAGCCGAAGTAAAACACAGACCATCTGTCCCAAACAATGTTAAGGACTGGCAAGTGTTTGATGATGACACACAAATCAACAATTTCTTGACTTTGCAGGAAGAGTTCTCAGGTCTAAACATTGACACTGAGACAGCAAGTCAATCACAAAGACTTGAGATAACAAGTCAATCACAAATACATGGTAAACAAAATAACCAAGAAATATCACCCAAAACAACTAAACAAATGCTACATCCTACAATATTCAACAAACACAACACACAAGAAATCCAACAAGTTAAATGTGAAGAGATAGCTGATTATGAAACTGAGGTGATACAATTAAAGGACAACTTTCTTCCAATAGGCTTGGCTCCTTTGGAAGACATTTTTGACTCCAATGATGTTCCCAATAAACCAAAATTGCAGCCCCTCAACACTACCATAGAAGAGCATAACATTGGGACAGTTGAACAACCCAAAATCATAAAACTATCTACTGCATTACCTCCTGAGCAAAAGCCCAAATACATTGACCTTTTTAAGGAGTTTCAAGATGTGTTTGCATGGAGTTATGAGGATCTAAAATCCTATGACACCTCTGTAATACAACACACTATCCCACTAAAGCCAAATCAAAAGCCCTTTAAACAAAAACTGAGGAGAATTAATCCTATGCTCCTCC
>APFE030491091.1:16476-45335 GCA_000404065.3 Pinus taeda | reverse complement strand
ATTTTCTTAATTTAATTGAAGTCTTCTTCCCATAAGCAATCTTCCAACATCTATTACAGTTCAAGGGGTCCCTTAAAACCTATTGGAACTAGCCATTCCAAACAAAAGCAGGCCTAATTGGGGTCTGTGATCGGCTTAGTTCCCCTTGTTGGTATAGTGAAAATTCTCCATGTCAACACTATCCAAAGAGGTCGCGCAATGCAACCAAGGACATTGGTTGATTCAGGAATTCAGGAATTGGTTTTTCTTCCAATTCTTTCATCATCCTTTCATTAATTGGGATGGAAACCTCTCGGAATGATCTTTATGATCATTTTTTTTTTTTTTTGCAATTATAGTTATTATCTGACTGATAATGGACTATATGGTTTATCACAGTTATGACAATTTTTTGTAATATCAGGCTGATATTTGTAAATAGTGTATCTGAACATTGTCTATTCTGACTACAAACTGAATGCATCTCATACATGTTGGAGATTTAACATGTAATTTTCTTAATTTATTTAATGAAAATTATGTTTTTTTCCAGGGAAAAAAAGGCTCATGCTCAAATATATATATATATATATATATATATATATTAGACTAAGTTATTTTATGTGAACACACACATACCTCTTAAGATGTGTGAATATTTGCAAGGACAAGCATTTCATTTAATGGAAAGTTGACAGGTTATATGACGCTAAATTGATTTGCAAAAATATCATTAGAACAACAACATAATTCTCCACCAAATTGTTTTTTACTCTGAATCAAAATTCACAATGCTTATATGAATTTTGCGGGTTTCAATTCAATAAAAGAGAGAATTTTTGAAATTTCATTGCCACATTTGGCCCAAAAGTGTAACCTATCTTCATGCATTCATCCTTTTCAATTACACTGAAATTTTGTTTTTGATCTTTGATTTTAGAGCTAGATTTTTTTTTGTTTCTCTATTACTCTATTTCACATTCCCTTAAAACTCTAGATCATGATAAAACTAGCCAATCCTACAAACAAATTAACAAAAATATAACTAGAAGTTTATTAAATCTACAAACAAAACCCAAATCCAACATGATGAAAATAATCAATCTAATTCAAATTAATTAATAAAAACTAAATTCAAGCTCTTAATTACTCTCTATTATTATATCTCAAGAAATTTATAAATCTAGAGACAAATTACCAACAACAAAACCTCCTAGCAAATGAAATTTCTCCAAAAAAAAAACTTATTCTCCAAAAAAAACTTATTCAACAAATTTAATTGATTACAAAATCATAACCCAATTTTCTACTAGTTTTTCGAAGTATTAAAGGGTCATATTTAGTTGAATAGCTATTGCCAGATTGTTCTCCTTTGAAATATCTTTCCAATAAACCCTCATGGGTTTTATTTGGTGCAGTCAATCTTGAGATATGGCCTTTCAAATTTGGAGTCTTGAAACTAATTGAATGTTAGCTAATAAACCGTTTTAGGCATGCTCTTTTATTTTTGTGATTTTTTTATTTAATTAAAAAAAAAAATTGTGACACAAGTCAAATACATGGTATATTTGGAGGTTTTAATACATATGTATGGTTAATAGTTAGTGGAGAGGCTATGTGAATAGGTAGGAACAAACCCTATCAATGGAGAGTGGGGCCCGTGGAGGTGGGTGGAGGAAGGGCCCCACTTAATAATTTTATTAAAATTTTAAAACAAAACTTTGCCCCCTTTTATAACCTATGCTGGATGACCCTATAAACCATTTTTTTTTCTGATCTTGTTTTAACCATTCATGAAATAGTCGATGGCTCAGTGAGTGGGGCATGATTTTTCCCATTTGTTTGTCACAAGGCTCAATTGCTTGGTTATAGTGTTTGGTTTGGGGGATGAGGGCTGGTAAAAGTCAACGTTCTATGCTTAGTTGCATTTTAAAACTTCAGAGGGTTATATATATATAAATATATGTATGGGGCTTCCTTTTCATAAAATTAATGAACCATGAAGCTTGCAGGTGGTGGGTTTTTTTAAGAGGGGAGGGGTTTGGGGTTTTATTTTTTATATTATGTTATTTAATGTGGTGTATGTGATATTATTATTGGAAGGTTGGGCCAGCTCATAATAAATTTTGAATTTAGAAAAGGATTGAATGCAAAAAGCGAAAAACAGGGAACTAATGGTTTTCATTAGACTATTTTTTAGTTCTCGTAAACCCTTAAAAATATCATTTCATTATAATATGGCTTGGCCAAGTAAGTTCTATTTATTTTTTATTTTTATATTTTTTTGTTTAGTTTGTTAATTATTTATTTAATATTTAATTAATTTGCAATAAATTTTATACATGTTACCATTTATATTTATATTTTATTTTATTTATTTTACAATATATTTTCATAATTATAAAAATTAATTAAATAAATCACTAAATAATTAAATAAAAAATATATTTTACATATTAACTAATTAATAATAATATTAATTTATAACATTATAATTTTAATTTAATTAGTGAATTAATACAATTTTGTAAAACAAATAATAGAATTCATATATACATGTTGTATCCACATATGATGAAAACGACCCAATTTTAACCAATCATAATTCTCAAACCATGTCGTGGAATCAAGTGATATTTCTATTATTGGAAAGTTGGTAGGGAAACAGAAGTGATGGATCCATAAAAAATGAAAACAAAAGAAAAATCAAAATCAATCAAAATAAAGCAAACCAAAGAAATTTAAGAATGACATTAGCAAAATTTATATGGAGGGCCCCATAATTTTGAAAAAATTAAGGGGAGGCATTCATGCCTCAACAAGACCATTCACCTTTCTCATCAAAGTCATTTATGACCTAGCCAAGTCCTTCAAGGTTTAAAGTTGAATTGCATCTATCTCCTTATTTGACATAGCAAAGTCCTTCTAGCTTCTAATGAGAAAATATGTCCAATCCTATAATTTCCCTGGGATATTCACCCCTGGTCGACCTTAGCAAAGTCCTTCTGGCTTCAGAGATGAATGTTTCCTATAATTGTCTTAGTAAATGCCTCGGGCCATTCACATTTATATTCAAAGTCGTTTATGACCTAGCCGAGTCCTTTTGGCATCCAAGTCCTTCTGGATTCAAAGGTGAATGTATTCATCTCCTCTTGGTCAAATTCCCTTATGACCCAACCAAATTCCTTTAGGGCTCTAGGATATGGTCAAACCAATCTTGTAAAGACCTCATCATTCCCTTCCAATGAGGGAGACATTCAACATCATACTAAGTGTGTCTTTGTCTACAATCTACTCATCTGTGGATATGTACTAGAGCTCTATTGCTCCTCTCTACATTATGTCTCAGATGAAGTGACCCGACCATGTCCTTTTTGCTTATGAAGCCTCATTACTTCATGATGTATTATATTCCTACAAATACTAACGTCACCTCATGAGACATATCTCAAATCACATCCAATTATACAACATATGTACCATATGATTTGATTTCATCTAATGTATATGCCTCAAGTCAACCATAAACTGATTCAAGGTGTTTATTACAAAGTGAATATTTAGCCTAGTGTTAAGTAGGCACAACAAAAATCCAATCAACTTCCTATACATCATGGGATTCACTAAATATGAATCTTCAATCCCAAGAAATAGTGTATATGCTAGAATCCTTCATTTCAATCTCTAAGGCCAAACTCTCTTTGTCATGGAAGCAAATCCTCTTGCCACTGCTGCTACCTCTATCATGCAAGAAAATCCTTATGCTTAAGTTGTAAGCATGTCCTTCTATTGTAGTTTCTCCCTCTTACTAGGATAACCCTCTCGTCACAAACTTTTCTTCATTCTTCTCGATGCTGCTATAATCATTGTCGTGGCAGCCT
This sequence comes from Pinus taeda, assembly GCA_000404065.3. NCBI lineage: Eukaryota > Viridiplantae > Streptophyta > Pinopsida > Pinales > Pinaceae > Pinus > Pinus taeda. Next base: position 41,475 of record APFE030491091.1, on the reverse strand, counting down.
ACATGATGTACTTACAAACCTCATTTAGGAAGCCATGGAAGAAACAATTATAACCAAGAAAAGAATACAAAGACAAGAGGTTGACCAAATAATAAAATAATAATAGTAACCAAATGAGAAAGATATGAATTACTTATCTTTGATTAAACTACTGAAAGTTGAAGGGAATTGTTGATTCCCTCTTGGTCTTTTCTTCCTTATATAAATCAATGAAGTCCATCTACAATCCCATCAAACTTGGATTATGTCATATTATTTTGAGGTGGATGTTCATCCTCATTATTAGAATAAGCTTCTAATGCATGATATGTAAGGTCTAGGGTTTCTTCATTAAGTCATGCATCACATAAAATTTTAGGTCATACTCCATGGTTTCATCTCACAAACCCTAGTACTTTTTTATTTAAGATTTCAATACAAGATGTAACCCCCAAGTCTTCTTATGTAGGTGCATTTATCTTGTTATCTCCTCTAGAACCAAGTCTTTTATTGACTAAAAAATCCTTAGCCTTTAGTGATAGTTTAGCCTTTTCGAGGCTGAACCCAAAATTTCCATAAAAATATTCTCTTGTCAAAATTTCTGATGACATTTTTGTCTTTGTACATATCAACAAAATATTGATCTCCCTCCAAACCATCAAATGATCAAAATAACATTTTTATTATGTTTATAGTCTGTCATATCATCAAAGTGGCTTGATATAAGGCTAGAAGTGTTTCCAAGCCTATTAAATGTTTGAGGTAGAACTACATTTTGAAATTTCAATATCATCTTCTTGATGCCAATATTATTTTCTACCTTCACTTGAATAGGTTGTGTGAGGCCACTAGTAGTGCAAAAACCTTTTGTGTTTTCCTTCTAAGGATCATACAATTTATTGGGGCAATGTTTCGGTGTAGACCATATTTTATTATTCATGTTCCTTATTGTTACAACATTATTCTTTCCTCCATTTCTCAAATTCTAACACTCTTTTAGTGCATGGTCTTTGTTGTGATCATAGCTTAATCCACTGATAGTTTGTATCTTAGATTTGAAAATGGATCTTATTCCATATCCCCATTCTTGTCACTTTATTTTGCACTAATGTCCATACTTTGCAATGTTAATTGACTATAGGCTTTGTTGAAAGAAATTTTGGTAAGGTACCCATGGTAGAAGAAAGTGGTAACAACTAGCTTGAAATCTTGCCTTTAAAAAAAATGGTTGAAGGAGCCTTTATTCTCAACTCCCTTTGGATCAGAATTAATTTCCTTGAATAAAATTAACAACTTCCCTTTGATCCAAATTTCAAATAATAAAATTTACCATATCATATTACATCCTTAAAAAAGGTGTCATTATCTAAAGCATGATATCGAAACTCAAGTCATAAAAATAGATTATTCCCTAGACTTGAATTAGACCATTTTAGGTAGAAATATTTCCTTAAAAAGGGCTCATACCTCAAATGTTTTTCATGCTTCCTGCCATCTTAGAATGCCTTCTTAGCCCCTTAGTTCTACTCTTGGAGGTTCCATGAAACCAAACTTAATCAACCCCTCAAATATCCTTTAGAATGCATCACAAACTAATATTTGTAATCAGGCTTAGACATTCATCAAAGTCCAACCTTTCTTTTACAGTTTGTCTTTCATTCTAGGGATTAAGAATGTATGGCTAATGATAGAATTTCTTAAATTTGGCTTCTTCAAGTTACTTTGATGGCCACTTGTTCACCAAGGCTCTAATATTGTGTTGATTTTATGTAAGAGAAATCGATCTTCTAATATGATAATTACTTTCCAATGATTGTTTGATCATGTTAGCTTATGTCACATGTATCATTAAGAAATTATACATAGAAAATATCAACAATAATACAATTACAACACTATGATCATAAAGAGGTTGCCAAGCAATAAAGAGACAACAAATTTACCATGGGAAAACCCAACCTTGGGAAAAACCCAACAAAATTTTCTTCTTAAGAGAAATTGTTCTTCATAAATTTTTACAATTCCAAAATATTATAGGAATCTGTGCCAAAATTAGATAAAATATACCAATCAAACCTAGTCAAAATATCAACCATTCAACATTGGTCAAACCCTCATAATAATCATTTCTATTTAATTTTTGGCCTAGTAAAATAGTCTCTTGAGGTCAAATTGGGTATGTTTTTGACCCCTTTGGTTGACTTCCTATGGTCAAATATGTGGTCAACCATATGGTCAGATACAATAAAACAATCCTTCTTCCTATGGTAAACAATCCATAATTTTTAGTCAAATAATAGCCTAATTTTCATTCAAAATGAGGCAGATTAGATTCGTTCAAATGAGCAAGACAAAATTGGTCAAATGCAACTTCAATATTTGGTCAAACTTCATATTTCATCTGTCTCCTTCGCATGTGTGGACAATAACAAGAAATGTTGATGCGATATTCAAATTGGTCATAATGGAGTAAGTCAACCTATATTTATACTAGACAAATGGGGTGGAATTTTACCTAGGTTCACACCCATTCACTTGTGGGCTCAACTTGACTTTTGGGGTCTACATGAGGCGCAAAATAATAATTGAACTTTTCATTTCATACAATTTTTGTTCTTCCACTTGGGAGGCATTTTGGCATGTGGGATAACCTCTTGATCCTTAAAAAAAAAACAACATTTAGGAGGCTCAACTATGCCCTTAGTCATACTACTCAATTACCTAAGTACAAGAGAAGGAAATCCCCAAGTGTTCTTGGTGTACTATAGTAATGGGATAGCAGATTATCTTATGTAAAGTTGGTTTCAGGTATGTTTAGGGGTCTTCTTATATACCAAAGTGCACATCGAAGTGAAATTTCGTATACAAGTACTTTATAATGAAATACTACTCAAAGGGGTACCAATAGGGGTTACAAGGTTTTTCAACAATGTGATTCACTTATATTTCCTATGTGTATTTTTCCCCTACATCATTTTCACATGTTGAATGAAAATCCATGTAAGATGTTGGAATACATTCCTAAAAAAAATCTAAAATTTAGGATCTTGCTAACCCAAGAAAAAATGTCTTAAAATAATTAGAAGATAACTTACTTGTGCAAGGTAGGGTTTGAGGCAAAAATTGTAAAATGGTCACAACTTCTATTGTATTTATTAGATTTCCTATTATGGCCACAATCATGAAATGTCATGGATTTTTTGGATCTATTGACACTAGTTTGATTGAAATTTGTGAAATTTAACAAAATATGTCCAATCTATGAAATGCACGAACATCTTGAAAAATCAATAAAATAAAAATAAATAAAAGAGAAAAAAATAAGTTTTAAATTAAGGATATCTTCACTTCTTAGACTTCGTTTGGGACAATTTTTTTGAACTAGATACATTTTTTAGAGGAATTCAAATTTTTGGATGGATTCCCCAAATTCTACATAAAACTTTTCAAAGCATGAATGTTATTGTCCTATATTTTCCACCAAAAATCAACAAGGGGAAAAAATAAAAAAATAAAAAAATTCGACTTTGTGCCCAAAAGATCCCCTACTTCATGCAAAGAAAGAGATATGTAATAAACTGTAGTGTAATTAACCTCATATTCACATAAAATGAAATGCAAAATCCAAGAACAAAAGAGAAAAGAGAAAGAGGCCTTAAGAAAGATCTATTGTATAATAACAAATAGATAAATGTGTTCACTTATCCCTTTAAGTGGGAAATCTTCAAGAGAAATGCTCCAAAAATAATAACAATTTTTATCAAAACATTATATAACCTTCAACTCAATATATGGCTATCCATAAATAATCTTAACTACTTATAGGCCTAGTTATAATAAGAGCCTACTGATTAATTTGGAGCTTATTAATAAATAGGAAACTTTTACAATGAGTGGCTATTAACTTACCATTAATGGGCCTTAATTAAGGTTGTTTGATGCATCAATAAAGTATCTAAATAAGGGAATAAGAGTAGGACCTTAACAGTGTTTCTAAAAAGTAATATAAAATCTGATAAATCTCATATCTCTAATTTATTTTACCTATAGAAACCAATGATAATAAGCTAAAACTACACAAGAAAAAATAAATCTCTTTTCTTCTATGTGAAAAAATATTTTTCTAACAAATTATAAAAGTTATATTTTTAAAAATAATAGTACTTGTCTTCTTTTATAAGAAAACAATTTTTTGTGCAACAAATCCTATTATCAAATATTTTCATAGCTCAAGGAAATTAAGTTTCATGTGGAAGGCATCATATAAGTACTCGTATAAGTTTAGAAAGTAGAGATACAACAAAGTAAAGCCGAGGAATGAAAATAAAAAGTTACACAACTTCAATATGTCATCATGACATTCAATGAAATGACATCAATCATAATTAATGTGATGAACAAGATGATATTTAAGCATAGTAATAGGAGCACCAAAGTATTATATGGACAAAGGTGAAGGTAATGAAGCAATGAACAAGCAGAGTGTTTCAAGTGACAAGAGAGAAAATTTTGAGAAGTGTTTGTACCTCAAGAATTTGATCCCCTTTGATGCTTGATAGATTTAAAGTTAATATGGATATACATTGATCTCAATAAACATAGTTCTCTCTAAAGGGTCTTCAAAATGATATAAAAAGGCTACTCAGTGGTGGAAATTCATGAATGGTAAACTTGCATGAGTACACCATTGCATGCCTTGAAGATAGGGTAGGCCCTATTTGTATGAGAATATGAAGATTATGTTTGTTTTCAATGAGAAAGAGGGTTGTCTATCCACTCTTCCCCTTTTTTCATTCTACCAATACCCCATCCTTGCTTTTGAGACTTTGAAAATCAACATCCTTACCTATTTCCTACATAATATCTCCTCTCATTAAAGGCACTTGTTATCACCAAAAATTGATCATCTAGCCATAACTTACTAGATGGATCGAAGTACACCATGTAAGGCTAATTTTACCATAGTAAAATTGCTTTCACTATAAAAAAATTACGTAATAAACAAAATTTGTTAAGTTATTCTTGGATAAACCCATGAAGAATAATTAAATAAATCATTATTTATTTAGTTATCTTCTAGGAATAATTAATTAAACCAATGTTTAAGTAATATTCCTTGTCATATTTGACCAATCATGAGAAATAATTAGATAAATCATTATTTTTCTTATTTTTCTCTAGGAATAATTAATTAATCATCATTTACTTATTATTCCTTGTCAAGTTTGATTAAATCCTCTAGGAGTACTTAAACAAAACATTATTTGTTTATTATTCCTTAACCACATTCCTTGAGATGATAAATAAATTATTTATTTATTTATTTATTATTTCTAAAAAAAGTATTAACCAATTTAAATACTTTTTCCCTCCAACCAAATAGAGTAAAATATTCCAAATGGTTAATCTAGAATTTGGTTAATAATATTTTATTTTTTCCATTATTCAAGAATAACCTAATATTTTGTTATAAATTGGAGGGTTTTACATCCATTCTTCACTTTTGATCATTTTCATTGTTGCACTCACTGTTGCAGCTCTGATTATTATCATTGTTGCTCACCATTTGCCTTTTTCTTTTGAGTTCCCATTGAACTCAAACATTTTGTTTGCTGGGTTTACACATTGTGGAGAAGAGAGAGACTCTACAAAGATGAAGACATTGAGGATAGCCAAGAACCTATCTCACAGAGGGGGAATATTAGCATTATTGGTTCCCTTCACAGGTGTCATCTAATAAAATATATTCTTTATATATCTGGTTTCCATTGGATTATTGGAGTTACTTGCACTTATTTTATTATTCCATTTTGTTGTTTAACTAGTTTTGTTGCATAGATCGGGGCTTTGGCAGGTTTTGTTTCTATAATATGCTCTAGATCCACATTGTTTAACAACCATTTTTAGTATTAGGAATATTTTTTCAGCCACAGTCTAAAGTGGTTTCTTTTCATACACCTTCGAGAAGAAAACATGCCAACAGATGTCAACTCTGTTGGGGATTTTCTTATTGTCACCAGTAGATGGCGACTCCACTGCATTTTAATTCTGATTCAGAAACCTGGGTGAACTTCATTTTGCATCTTAGGGTTTTTATTTTTTCAATCTCTTAATGTTGTTTACTAGCATTCTAACCCTAGATCGGCCAAATTTCTAACTTTTGGAAGTTTTCTGGTTATTTTTGTAGGTCACATGAACCAATTGCACCAGAGAGGGTAAAATTTTCTGCGACTTGCTGCCCGAGAACTAAGGAACAGAAATCACACTTTTCAGCCCCAAACCTCTGATTTGGAGGCCTAGAGTGCACTTTATGGCCAAAAAATTGTGATCTCCCCTAAAATAGGTAAGTACCTATGATTTTAGGGTTTTCGAGAATTTTTCTGATCATTTTCTGGGTTTTGCCGAGAGCACTCTGCTGGTTTGGTTGACCACTATCTTAGCTCGCTTATTCCTTCATATACTCTATTTCACTCGTCGAAGTGGAATTTAGCCCCTTACGGCTTCTAGTACACTTCCACCTTTATAAGAGTAGTTTAGATGAGTAAGAAGTCTGAGTTTTTGTAGAGCTTTCAGTCATATTTTCTAGATTTGTACCTTCCTTTCAGATCTTCAAAGATATGTTGTTTCCATCAAAGTTCCCTCTTGAACTTTGTTTTGTCATTTTCCTTAGGGTGAAATTGTTTTCCTTAGATTTCACACCCATCTCTCTATCTTTTGTAGCAATTTTCCTCACTGTTTTGTTGTTGTTGTTGCACCACTTTCCAATAGCATAGTGTCATTTGATCCTAGTCACACTGATGCTTAGATATCTTGGCATTTTTTTCTGTGTTTTCAATTGGTTTTGTCACAAACCAGCATTGTTTGCAAACCCAGTTTGGGTGGGGTTTTAGATAGTTGATTTGCTATTTATTTTATGTTTTTAATTTCAGTTTATTTATAGTATTTCAACAATCTTTTTCTTTTTCTTTTTTCAAACACAATATGTTCATAATTAATAAACACATACATTTGCACACACAAGCACACCTTAAGTGAAGGGAGCTTGGTTAATATCGCTAAGCCAAGAATTAACTTAATTAATTTATCTCCCCAATAGAGACAAAGACATTTTGTTTATCTCCCTTCACCATTTCCGTGTCACTTGTGTCTTGTAACCATTGTGCCACTAAGGCATTTGTCGCGAACACTTTTAGGTCTTCATCCCCAGTTTCCACTTAGACATATTATTCCTCCCCACAGGGTTCGAGTTAGTCCTCCCCCGAGTCCCCATACCAACACTTCTTCTGGTTCATCTGATTCCTCATCCGATTCTGAGCCTCCTTCACCACATATCGTTATCATGTCAGGACCCAATGCAGGTGCAAGAAACCAACCTGGTGGTGGCTCCGGTCCTACCTCGATTGTCACATCTAGAAAAACCATTACAAGAACCATCCTAAAATCTCCTTTCCTTTCATGGTTGGGTTAAGTCTTCCGGATTTTAGCTAGTTGATTAATGACACCATACACCACGATGATAGTTGGCCAACTATGTTGACTAAGATTCCCTCAAACATTCCCATGTTTGAGGGTAATTCTGGAGAGGACCCCACCAATCACATCCGCTCCTTCCATATTTGGTGTTCATCTAATTCCATCACCAATGACTCCATTCGTCTTTGGTTGTTCCAACGCACGCTCACTAGAGATGCTACAAAGTGGTACATTGACCAACCCTTTGCTTCTCATTCCACTTTTGTGACACTTGCTAAAGAATTATTTTCATATTTTTAGTTACCTCTTTGATACTGACCACATTTCGTCAGTCCTCTGCCACTTGTCTTTCTGACCATGTCCACAAATGGAATAGAAGGAGGAGCATGTGACGTGCTCCTTCCTTCAAAGACTGTGTCTACCTCGATTGGTTTCTTAGGACTCTTTTAGAACCCATCCCCAAAAATGTCGCATCTCACTTTCTTCAGACAGAGGAAGAGGCTCTCCAGACTACTCTAAGATATGACTTGATTTATGCTCAATCTGTTTATGTCTATACCATTATACAAAACCCCCCGCATCCTACTGGTGCCAATGCACCAGGGGCACCTCACGCCACAGACAGTATTGTTGGAACTATTTCACATCCTTCATTGTATACTCAACAGAGCTATGACTATCTACAGGGGGGCGCCAGTTCCTCCAAAACTTATCCCCCTCTTTCCAAAAATGGACAAAGAACATCTTATGCATTCACCCAACCACATCAATAGATGTCAGGGCTAGATAGTGCTCAACATGTATATTAGAGTGTTTCCCCTTCACCATCTTACACCTATGCATTGTCGAGCACTCTAGCCCCTTAGGCATTAGTGCTGCAACCTCCCATGCATCCTCAGCCCTAGCAGCCACCGCTCCCTTAGGGCCAAGTGTATGCACAGTAGAGTGTGACCCATCCCCGAAATTCGAAGAAAAAGAATAAGGGGAAGGGTAACAAGGGTAACTAGGGTAATCAACCCAATCAACCCCATGGGAACTAGCCTAACACTAACAACCAACAACAGGGCAACCAGCCCAAGATGAACAAAGCTATTCGTATAAAAAATCCTTGTGCATGTTGTGGTGTACATGGCCATTATACTCATGAGTGTCCCCTCTTACCTAATATGTGCCAAATGTGGGAAGCCCAAGCAGCTTCTAGAGGTCTACCACCCATGCAACAATCACCTCAGAATCCTACTCCATCTCAACCGGCCGTGCTTACAAATCCTTTCCCTCAGCAAGGATTTGTTGTTGCTCAACCTTAGCAAGGTCAAGAAGCTCACCCTACCCAACCTTCTGGTCTTGGTGATTACCAAATCCTCATGATGAATTTTGATGAGGTCAATACCTCCAATGTCAACTTGAAAACTCGGTCACGTCAATATGAAAAGCCATTGACTTTGTCTGCAACTGAGACTAAAACTAAAGAATCCACTGAGACTCTTACGACACCAAATGATATATTATAGATCCCTCAACCTAAAGTTGAGTCAATTCCCAATATCCCCACGGGGCCATTACACCATAATATGGCTTCTAATTAAGTTTCCCACATGTATAGTATAGTAAACGACTTGGCGCCATCACCTGCTACCATGTCAACACTGGAATTTCTCCAGTCATGCCATCTCAAAAGAAATATCTACTAACTGCTTTGGGCACAGTATATCCTTCAAGCGATCATTTGATTGTCTTTCCTATTGATGCATCAGAACATCCTCGATTACCACCACTCGTTTCTTTTCAAATACCAGGCTGAGTCAATAATTCCATCATCTCCCGATGCATTATTGAAGAAGGTGCATCCATCTGTGTGATGTTTGCTGTTATTTGGAAGCAACTCAAGTCACCCAAACTGGCTCCATCCACAATCACTTTGTGTTCTTGGGATGGTCACCCCTCCCATCATCTCAGCATGTATCACAATTGTCCAGTGACTCTTGCTGGCAAGACTGTCAATGTAAACATTGAGGTTATTGATTTCCCTCTAGATTACAACATTCACTTAGGTCATAGCTACACATACACTGTGTCATTCGTTGCATTTGTGGCTTTTCGAAAGATGTGCTTCCCCCATGAAGGAAATATCATCACTATTGATCAGTTGACATATTATGAGTCGTCATCCTTAACCTCCCCTAAGTCCATTATCTCATCAATGTTTGGAAAATAGTCTGCCACCCATCTCACCGGTGTTTCACCCAGAGTCTACAAAGATTCCACCTTGTTGGGTGCTTTCCCTGGTCCTCCCTCTCCCATCTCTAAGCCTAGCTCATTGAGTGTTTACATGTTACAAGCATCATGAGCTACTCAAATGCAGTCTGGTTCCTCTGATCAATAGGTAGCTCCTCAGCACCATGTTGTTTCCATCTCAGTGGAGTCATCCAGATCCAACCTCCTAGGACCTCCTCCTTTTGTGGGTGCCTCTCCTTTGTTCCCACAAGGAACTATTCCTCTAGGTCTTAACCATCTAGGAGCTATTCCGATGGGCCACTACCCTGCAGGACAGATACCTTTCTTGTTTCCTCCTCCTAGATTTTTTTTTTGTCCCTGTCATGGCTTTGTTAACTCTCCCTGATATGACTTTGGGATCCTAGTAACTAGTTGAACTGGGGTCAAAGCATGATATGGTCTAAGCTGACAAGGCGGAGTGATCATTGGGGGATCAATCCTCCTCCCATCCTCCCATCTTCCAATTTGATGAGGACATCATGGAAGCTATGTCTACCCCTGATTACCCTTGGGATGATATGCACCATCATGCATACTTTTTGCCACAGTAGTCTCATGACCAATATGTTGTGGAATAAAAATACTTCAACCATGGTGAAGTCGATTAGTTTAGATATCCCATCCCTTCCCTAGATGCTGTCAAAGAAGGAAATATGGCCAACATCTCTCCTACTATAAAAATCAACATTTCTGATAAACTAAGGATCGAAAAAAACATTACCTTGGGGGCATAATTCACCCTGAAATAAATTGAGGCTTACACCAAGCTCTTCAAAGAATTATTTGATGTTTTTTCCTGGTCTTACTTAGAGATGCCTGGACTTGATCCCGCCATTGTTGAACACCATATCAACGCATGGCCTGATGTCACTCCTATCTGTCAGAAGTTGAAACCCATTCACCCATAGCATATCCCATTGATTTGCATGCATGTATTTCTATCATGCATTTAGGTAGGTTACATCATCTCATTTTTTTCCTTTTGCACCTTTCAGATGGATCCATCATCCACACTGTATATCGGGTATGCCAACGGTGCGAGTTGCTTATCTAGGAATCTAGCTTCGGCAACCTAGGCCATTTTCACCCCCTTGCATATGTTAGTCCATTCTAACGGCGTTTGCATTGGATCTTCCACAAATAACTAGGTTGAATATGATGCATCGATAGGTTTGTTAGTTGATGCCCTTGCTCATTTCATCCTTCATCTTCATGTCTGTTTAGATTCCTTGCTACTTTTCATGCAACTGAATGGCATGTATGTTGGCTTGATGGGGCCTGACCCAAGTTTGGAGTTAATTAGCCAAACAAATCCCTGTACTACTGGCCCTTTTGACAACAATCCACGGAGCACGGACTGAGGTCTCACACGAAGCAGTATGGGGGGGATATTGGAACCAGGTTTCCACACCCTTGAGATGTCTGAGGGGTTGATTTAGTCCAATTGTGAATACCTTTGTGTAAGTTACTTCGCGCACTTTCCTGACCTGTGAGGCCTTCACACCCTTGTTATATTCACCTTTGCAACCCTAACCAGGGGATGTGGGGCTTTCGTGTTGCTAGAGTAGTGATCTGTGCTATTTCCCCAAGTCACACCACAAATCTTACTTATATTCTTATAATAGTTAGTTAGTTTCGTGTAAACAAATACCTTATATTATATTCACTTATTCAGCACATTCATATAAGTTTGTGTAGCAAATAAATACTAAACTTTCAATTCATACCTAATATACTTCAGTGCATAAAACAGGAAAAGATACACAAAAATATTGTAAAACTTCTCTTTGTTAATGATTCAATTGGTTACACACTCAACTTGCCCTGCGCACTCAGCTGTAGGGGTCCATGCACTCAACTGAAGACTACTAGGCCTCTGCGCACTTAGCTGCAGAGCCTTCTCCTACTCTACGACCCAAAGACATGACTCTACACTTCGACTCAATGCTTCCTTATTAGATCCTTCTTAGATTTATTCCTCTTCTTTTACACTTAGAGCCTCACTCTATTTATACAATCCCATGGTTCGCGGATCATGGGTAGATCTCTCAAACCAGCATTACATTACAAAAGTAAGGGCAGACAACCCTATGAATCAATTACAACTTTGCACTCCGTGCCCAGAAATCGCGGAGTATTTACATTGAACTTAGTCAAAACTTGGGCTTAAAGCCCCAAAACTTGCCTTGGGAGATCCCATGCCCAACAGGCCCCCAACACAAACATCGTGACTCACCCTCGAGTCACTCTGTCGGTGTAGATATCTTCGTGGGAAGACCTCCCAACTCTGCTCAGACTGTTGCAAGGTTGGCAACGCACTGAGTGGCTGCCTGCTGTATCCCTTGTACGTGTTGTTCGAAGACCATGGTGTCAAAACTCCTCCCCTATATCTGTTCCTGCATCCCCTACATTTGCGCGAGCTTGGATTCAATTGTTGCAATGATTACGAAGGCCTCGTCGATCCAAGGCTGAACACGCACCTTCAAAACCGCTTCTTTGTGTTGCGTTGCATCTACTTGCTCCTTAAGCGCTTTGGCCTATTGCATTCACGCGAGCCTCTATGTGAGGGCCACCATTTGCATGGTCCCTTTGACGTTTTCATACTGCTGCTGTAGCTCATGCACCTTTGTTTCTAAGTGTTGTATGTTTGGATCCTCTTGTATATTGGTGAGGACTTCAAATGATTCTTCTAACATTTTGGTGCAATCACTCACTACATTGCTAATCTCCTCCATCCCTGATGTAATGGTGTTGGTGCACTGTTCCCTTACCTCTGGAGGAGTTGAAGGTTATGCCTTCAACCGTAGCTCTGCGATCTGAAGGTTCAACTCCAACTGAACCTTGGCCATTTCTTCTCATGCCTTGCGCACCCTGCTGCTAATCTCTGGATGCGTGCTTCTGCTGGTGCTTCTACTAGGATGCCCAACTCAATGAGCATTTGATAGGATTCTTCAATTACTTATACCATCTGCATGTTTTGAGACACGACCTCGTTGCATTGCAAGCTCGACTACTCCATGTTGATCCTTTGTTCACTCAACACCTGTAGTGCGTGACTCTCCCTAGCTCGCAATTCTACAGTAATCCCATCTTGCAGAACATAGAGCGTCTCCTAAGGGAGTGCAACCATGTTAATCCCTATTCCTTTCAACATACTAATTGTAGGCTTGTCGACCTCATTTACTGTAACCAGTGCCCCCTCTGGCAGCACTATTGTGTTGGTCATATGAGTGCGCAACATTTCCTCGGTTGCGGTTTTTCCTACTGCGAGGTTGGTCGAGAGAGTTCCAGCCTGAAAAGTGCACACTTGTAACTCCTAAATCTGTGCTCAAAGGGCCCCCAACACAATCTGATTCTCCTTCGCAAAGATCTAGAGGGCCTTTGTGGTGACGTCACGCACTATCTCTTCTATATCATGTAGATCGCCCTCAGTAAGGGTGATCGAGTCGATAGATATCTTAGATGCTTTTACCTTCTTGCGTGACCTCATCTTCTCTCATGGGCATTGGAACTTCAATAGTGTTGACGGTGTCTGTGGGTCCACATCACCCTCCTCTATCTCTATTTCCATCTCTTGCTCCTGCTCAGGCGAAGGTGACTTCTAGCCCTCTCGTTCCATTTCTGCTGCCTTCTGTGTTTTTGCTGCAGCCTTCTACTATTCTGCTACTATCTGTGTAGAATCCCGCGCCTCCTGCGCCTTTGCTGATGTTGCTTCTTTCCTTCTCTTTTCCACCAACTGTGCCATGCACAATTTTTCCTCCTTTTTTTGCGTAGCAAGAATTTTCCATCGTAGAGATGTCTAGAGTGCGCCATTCCGGCGGCCACGTCTCAAGTATGTCGAAGTTCACATCATATGTGGCCATATATGGTAGTTCGTTCCACTTCTTTGCAGGGTCCTTGTGTGCCTTGAGGTATATGTGATGAAAGTCCACTTTAAACTCTGTGAAACTTTGTATGTTGTTGTAGACAATGGGTGGCAACCGTGGCTTGCGGTTAATCCCCATTCTGATGTTCATCTATATGAACACCCAAAATATTTTACCGTCTCGGATCCGGTGCACATATTTAGTGCCCCATAGTGAAGCATACTTCACGGCCTCCGGGAGATCCCTTGCAATTGTGGGGAACTGGTTGTCCTCGGGAAAGTCCCTAGCTGCCAGCACTATGGACGGCAGAAGCCATGCATAGTGGAAGGGTTTCCCTTATTCTTGTGCCTAGCAGCAATTCTCTAGGAACTCCTTGCACAAAAATTCGGACCAGTTAAATTGGACCCCCTCTGCACACTGTTCAGCAGGTGCAACGACTGACGCAAGCACCTCATCCGCACGACACTTCCGCATGAGCTTACCCGCTAGTATCTAAGTTACAACTCTGGCTGCCTTGTTATTAATACTCGAGATCGCATAGCCCCTCTTTTTCTTCTCTAGCTTGTATTTATTTTTCATGGCCTCTGTGATGGACAAATCACTAGTTTTATCCTCCAAAATGTCTTTTGGGTCTTCCTTTTTACAAGGGAGTCAGGTAATTCTATGGATTAGGTGGTTTGTGATGGGGATGGGCTCCTCCAACCACAAACACCCACCATGCACCAAGCAGAGCAGCTACATGATGACGAAGATAGTCACTGGGGCGCGATGGTAATGTGACACCTAGAGCAGGCTCAACAACCCTACCTTTTCGACTCCGTGTAACCACTTGCGCAGCTCCAACTCTATGACTCCCGCCACACTGTTTTGCTTCAGCTTCATGAGCTGCGTAGTCACCAAGTGAGGGAATTTCTTATGGTCGGTGAGATCCCAATCTTCGAACTTCAAACTGGCCACCTGTCCCAGGTGCATTCCTTCAAAAGTGATATTGTTCAAGAGGAGCGGAGTTTGCAGAGAGCTCTTGCTCTCATCGAGGTCCTTGGGCATCTTTGCCTTCCCCAACCGTGGAGGGACATACACGGGTAGCCTAGTTGGAGGGTGTGCAGCCTCGGTTTCTTCCTCCATGTCTTCATCCTCATCCTCTTTGATTAGGATGTCCTCAAGATCTTCCTCCTCCTCATCAGTTTCCAAATTAACCGCTTTCCCTTTTTCCTCCATGGTCAATTTAGTTCTCAGTGGATTTCGAGGGGGACATGTGCACTAGAATCATGTGATGCTTATCTTTCTTCGGTCTTAGTGTGTGCGATGATTTAGGGATTTCCACAACAATCTTGGTGCTCTCAGGGGCATCTTCTATGGTCATGGTCTGTGCAGCTTCTTCGGCAGTCATTTCTGCGATTTCCCTGGCTTCTTTGGACGCTACCATCTTATTCATCCAAAAATATCTCAACTGTTTAATCAGGTGCTCAAACAATGCTCTCCACAGGACAAATAGGTCTTGGTTCGGAATACTTGAGGCACATGTCAACTCAATTCACAAACGACCAAGTGTTGTTTGTTGGGTATCCCTTTTCAATTTATAGTGCCTTTTGGATTTGAATTCGACCATTCCCCCCAAATCCGGTCCATTAATGATCCCTTGGTGGCAGATTTTCCCAAATATTGCCCATAAAGCTCATCTTAAATTCCTACCACCCATTCCATTTGGTCTCAAGTCAAGCATCACATCGTGAATAGTGACTGCAATGGTCACTTTCTAGCTAACCTGCATGGCAGCGCAACCACCCTTGCGCAGTCGTGGACCTTTTGACACTTTGCTCCTACATGCAGCCCTGATATTGTGCAGCTCTTAGGAAAAGTATTTTATAGTCCCGCGCCTCCTTTCAACTTCCTGGAGTGCTAAGACTATACTTCCCACAGCTAGTCAGGTGGCCACACCACTCGTATAGGGTTTCAACTAGTCATCCATCACTTTTCCTAGAAAAGAATCTGCCTTTTATTTTTATTGTCTACATCGTGCACTTCACCATCTACATTGCACCACCATGGGTGATCCCTCTAGTAATATATGGTCCAATCCAAGGCATCAAGTTGACCAAATCTTAGTGGTAGTCCCCAATTTTTTCAACGTAATCATGTGCACCCTATTTTATCACCACAGTTTTCTTATCAAAAAAATCCTTCTTTATTTCTTCTGCAAGCTTCTTGACTTCTGCTTGCACTAGAGTGCTTTTCTCCCTTAACCACACTCTTTCTTTCATGAGTCCTTGGATTCTAAGATCACCCCATCAGATTTCTTCCTCAGGTCCCAAACATTCTTCTTCGTTCAGCTGTGCAATCCCTGCTTCCAAGGCTCCGCAAACCGTCATATCCACTGGTGCTACTATGCACAGACTAGGCATACCATACCCTATTGGGACTACAACATTTGCTCCATAGGCCAGCCTAAAAGGCGTCTGTCCTATCAGTTTATTTTATGTTGTCCTATAAGCCCATAAAATTGCTGGTATGCGCAAGTCCCAATCACTTCGCTGCGCATTATATATCCTATTCAGTGCTTCACACACTTTGTTAAAGGCTTCTGCGTGGGTAACCTTCTGCACACTCATTATCTCCACACTCCATCGTCCCAATTGGAGGGATCATTCATGGAATTTCCTTGCCCACACATTCTTATTGATCATGTTCCCCAACGCGAAGTTTGTGTGCATCTACGCATGTTGTTTAACATATTCCTGTACCCTTTTGAATAGGTATGCATGCAGACCATCCCGTACATTTTATTTATTTGTTAACCACATATGAGGCTTCCAAAAACACATGCACATCATTCTCCTGCATTTGTGCTAGTCCTCAAAGCTTACTTGGTGCGTACCCCACCACCTCACTGGTGTAACGCATAATACCCATTTCAAAGCCTCGAAACATTGTTGTTCTGGCACCTCCCTTTCAAATTTGTTCAAGAAAGCATATACCTCACGTAACCCATCATAAGTAGGCAGATCCCTCACTTTAGTTGATATGCAGCACAATGATATTGTCATCATGTTACAGTTCAGCGTGGTTACCTCGTGTAACTACTTTTTCCATCGCTTTATCTCCTTGTCAGAATCCAATGTACAGGAGCTTTCGTGCTCCCATGAGATTCGTACATCCGCAGTAGGATTTACCCATTCTTGCTCTCACATGGTTATCTTGTAGATGCTTAGTGTAGTGCGATCCCTCAGTAGGGTCCAAAAGTATGACTGTGCACAGAGACTTGTTCTCAAAAATCATCTTGCACTTCTTTAGATTTATCACCTCTCTCATGTCAGTGGCCCAATTGATTCCTAAGAGCACGAGGTAAGGATTGTTGTCAACAACAATCAATATCACTTCAAAGTCTGCTAGTGCACTTGCCCCTTCAATATCCATGGTGATTCCCTGCAATCTTCCAATAGGTATGATCTTTTGCTGGTTACCATTCGCAGTTGGATAGGAGACCATTGCATCGTAGGCCTTCCCATGCGCTCCCATGTCTACTTCGGCAGAATGTTAGCGTCCGATCCTAGGTCCAGAATCACTTGGTCCATCTCATATTCTCTAATCTACGTGGTCAACCTCATTTCTCTTCTCGTCCTCGTTGCATGCTTTCCAATCTTCCAGACTATGCGTGGTTCTCCTGGTGCAGCCCCAGTGCATTTATTAATGAGTTCCTATAATCCCTTTATAGCCTTACTGTCATGCAGTAGCTTCATGCATGTTTCTAGGAACGTCATGAGCATCGATGGGTCCATTTTATAACTATGGTTTGTCTTTGCTTCCTAAAATGGAGGCATCAACGAAGCTCTTCCTAGCTTCCATGAAGGTTTCCTTAGTGCGCTCCAAATCAAAATTTGGTTCTTTTGTCGAAGCTTTGCGAACCCAAGTACTATCTTAAGGTTGTTTGCCTTTATCATCTCCTGTCATAATTCCACTTCGGAGCACAATGTTCACATTTGGGTCTTCGTTGCGCAGCTCAGACCTCATCATTTGCAGGTTCTGAGTCGGGGGAGGTTGGATTGCTCCCTTGTCGCGTAGCCTAGCTATCAGTGTGGGACAATCCTCCATTTCATAATAAAACAAGGTACAATATAGACATGATGGAAGCATTGGATTTGTACAATCACGAGCATAATGTCCTGCCCCCCGCAATTGTAACATATCAGCTATCTGCGACCTCTTCCAAGTCCTCCTCCACCTTGGCCTCGTCTGTGCCCCTGAAATCTGGTTCGTGCCACTCCTGCGTTCTGGTCAAGGGGCCACATTTTGGCCTGAACTTTGTAGGTCGGAGTCCTATCCATCATCAGCTCATAGCTTCTATAGGTATGCTCATCATGCCCCAATGATCTACAGAAATTACAGAACAAATATTGCAAATTCTGCGTGTACTTCTGTAACAGATGATAGTTGTCTGTAACATGCTTTCCTCCTATTTGGAAAATCGTGCACCATAAAGCAGGCGCCGTGATAGGTCCTGCTTGTGCCTCCGGTCTTAATGGCATCAACCCTCCTCCCACGAGGTAATTCATGAACACAGGGCAGTGGTCCTTGTCATGTCCCTGGCCCTTGCATTTTACGCATCATACTTCTTCACGCACTTCCAGGTGAGCTGTCTTGTCTTGTTTCAAACTATGCATCTCAAGGCATAAGTTTCTCAACTGCGTGTGGATCTGTTGAACTTCCAGGTTAGGATCTTGTATCGGGGTCTCATGTAGCCTCATTGCGACCTCCAAGGCCTCTGCCTAAGTTGTTAACCTCTGTTGTGACAGCGCATTCCTTAAATGCGATGTTAGTGATGCTACAAACCATTTGCGGCATTGTCCATCCATAAAAGTCATATTAGCTTCGCGAATTGTGCACTTCAGTCTCTGATCCAACTCCCAAGGAGTCTCGCTTGGTATCATTGTGATTTCTTTGAATCCAATGATCAACTGCGCCTCTAACTTTGGCCTACTAAATTCTTTGTTCAACGCAATTTGGATATTCGCGATCCCCGCATTTGGATTGTCATTAGAATGCTTAATTTCCTACTCCCTTGAAAACCTACAACTTTATCACACTTGCCATATTGACTTGTGGTGGTGGCGGAGGTGGTACGGGTGAAGATGGGGGTGAGGGCGGTGAAGCTGGTGGTGTTGTGGGTGGGGGTGGTATGCACGGAATCCTTGGTCTTATAAAATTGATCACAATTCTCGGTGAGACCTTCGTAAGCTCTTCCTTGTCCCTTTGCAGAGGTGAAATGAAAGGGCTATTCTCCAATCCCTTACTTCCTTTGTTTTTGTAGGTTTTTCCACTTCGCGTAGCTCTGGACATCAAGGTAATTTCATAACCCTTTTTTCACACAATAACATTTTAATCCAAGTATTCATAGACTTTACACACTTACCTCACGGTCCTTTGAGAAAGTGTCACTCTGCCTCGCTATAGCTGACTGAAGTATCTACCGCCAACTCAATAATGAATCCTCCTATAATCCAATCAAGCTAGTGATCGATAGTGTGTGTGATCTTATCCTCCAATACTTCCAATCTACATACCAACTCTGCGGTCCATACAATAGGATTATCGAGTTTCCACCTTCCTTGGCTATCTGTTAGCTTCACGATCCACTCATATAGCTGAGTAGGGAAAGATGCGAAGAAAATTTCGTGGAATTCGTGTACAGGTAGCAACCTAACCACTTTTCCTTTGATAACCGAGGATTCTTGTTCCCCTGCACCATGAACTCGTGAATTCTCCTATCCAACCAATCTTCAATTTCTTTCTTAGTTGGATTCCAATGATATGACATCAGGCATCTCTATGTAGATTTCGATCCCGGAAATAGAACCATTTGTTGGCTTGATGGGGCTTGACTTAGGTTCGGATTTAATTAGCCAAACAAATTCCTGTACTATTGGCTCTTTCGGCAATAGTTCGCACAGTGCAGATTGAGGTCTCACTCAAAGTAGTATGGGGGGGATGTTGGAACCAAGTTTCCGCACCCTTGAGATGTTTGAGGGGTCGAATTAGTCCAACTATGAATACATTCACATAGGATACTTCGCGCACTTTCTTGACCTGCAAGGCCTTCGTTCCCTTGTTATATTCGCCTTTGGACAACTGCTATAGGATAAAATGCATAGTGTACGGAGAATGGAGATACCCTCAAAGGTCTTCCCGGGGCCTTTGGCAGACTATAAGATTATCTATAGCTGTCACAAAGTTACATGCATGTCCATAAACAATAACTAACTATCAAAGCAAGACATATTCATTGCCTCAAGCCTTTGTGTAGATTTGCTGGAGAGCACAATGCAGCTAGGTGGAAGTTCCCTGAGCCGGCTCCAAATCAAGTCCTACACATAGAAGAGACAAGCATAATCACAACATACAACCTTGAAACATAACTCTACTCATGCTAAAAGGTATTGGACAAACAACTAAATGAATGATAGTACCAACACCACGGAGTAAACAGTACAGCTACAGTTCTATATTAATGTTGAAAGAGTGATTACAACCAGTTGTTGCATCAACCTTCCCTTACCCCTTCAACTCCTCTCTCTCTCCCTTCTTAGCAACTTCTTATGATTATATTTGAGACTATGCTCGACAATCAAGTAAGATATCCTTTCAAATGATCTGGCCTCTATCACCATAGCCTTAGCTTTGCTTATGTAACAATTGAGTTAGGGTTGCCAAGTTCCTCCATGAGCCTCTTAAGGTAAAAGCAATGATGTTGCCATGATTTTGAGCTCTTTCCCATTTGCTTCCTTCATTAGGATTAGAAATCCCACAAATAGGTCGAAATTTAGATGTTTCCTTGCTTTTCTGAGTAGATTTAGGAGGGAATATAGAGATATTTATGAGTCAATTCGCTCCTTTGACCTCTAGATTCTCATTAGGATCCACTAACGTTGTCCCTAAACCAACAAGTAGAGTTAGTAAGGTCACTAATGCTCCCTTAGGCTTACAGAGACGCTTTATAAATCATGTTGTCAGTGTTTAGTCAATGTTAGTGTGGAAATAAGGCTTGTGATCTTGGTCTTTTCTTCAGCTATCATGTCGTTCCCCTCTGAGCTAATGAGGGGGTCATTTTGATGTATAACATATGCCCCCTAAAGTGTGAGATCAGAGGCTGTGACGGTGGCCGAAATACTTTACTTAACTGTAATTTTCCTTCTTTGACAAAAAGAGAGAGAGCATCGGAGCTTCGAATAGTACGGGAAACCTAATACAACACACATATATAAAACAACTAAAATCATGTCCTAAGTTGGGCATTCCCATGCTGAGTAGCTATGTCAGAGTGAATTTCTCATAAAAGTGATATGACGATGTCGGCCACCAATAAGCACAATGTGGATGCGGTGTCATAATAGGATCATTTTGATGAGTTGTCTCCAAAACACAATATACACAACTTGGGAGAGGAAACAAGGCTGAGTGATGCAAGACTCTACCCAAGGTCTTGTTTTCCGCTTCACCGAACAACATAGATCGATACATGTGAATATATGCATTGATGTTCAACATGCACGAAATCGTTTGATTACCAATCAACAATAGAGACTATTAACAGACGTGAGGAAGGCCACCAATAATGGTGATGGTTTCCAAGATGCACAGTACAATCTAGCGAGTGTGAAAGATGTTTTTTTCATCAAACACTCATAGAATCACTTAACTAGGTAGGAGCCAATAATGAGAACCCCTAATCAATCACAAGGTGACTTGCCACTAATGTATGCAAGTACCAAGGCACTGAATATGTTTCTAGGTTTTCTTCCTAGATAGAGTGTTGAAGTCGATAGGAAGATACCTATCAAAAAGTAGGCAATAATGTGTCCTACATCAATCGACACGAAACAGGACAAGAATGATTTGTTTTTTGAGGAGTATTTGAGCATTGGGTCTAAATGATAGAGGGCATGATGAAAGATATGCTTGATGGGTTGATGGAGGAAAGAAAAGGTTAGCCATTGAACAATAGAAGGCACGACAACGGTTTTAACCATGCAACACTAGACTCATGAACACCAAAGAGTGTTAGGATACAAAGATGCAAGAACATCGGGGTATTTAGGCTAAACTCATAGGATGGTAGGATTCATATTGAGAGGTCGTCACAAGGAAGGTTTATCTGAGGGAGTATCATGTTCAAGGGAACGATTGCTGCCAAAAAATGCTTTCTAATACTGAATACAATTGTACTGTCTACTTTCCCTAGAGGATTAGTTTAATGAGTCTAGATGGGTAAACTCGTCGATATTTTCATATTTTAAAAGTCTGAAAAGGACCACAAAAAGAGTGACTCTTTGCCCTATCTGATTAGTTTAATGAGTCCTGACAGGTAAACTCGTGAATTTTTTCATGTTTTAAGAGTCTAAAAAGGATCGTAAAAAGAGTGACCGTATACCTTGTCTGTTTAATTTAATGAGTCCAGATGAGACAAATCGGTGGTCTTTTCATATTTAGAGAGTCTGAAAAGATCGTAAAGAATGACTCCAGGGTGGTCCCTTTGTCATAATTGTTAACAAGGTGCGACAAAAGTTTAATAGTATACCCAGATTGGTTACTTTTCGTGAGTTAATCTATTGAGTCTGGATAAAGAGAAACCTATGCTCAATAGATGTTGACCTCATTTTGTTACTAGTACAAGGAGACAGACTAAACTCGATTTTTGTTGTGAATTTTTAATGAGTGATGCGACGACAAACTCAACACCTTCATCGAATTTTAATGAGTCAAATGAAGAAAACTCGAGGTATCTTTTCCAGTTTATTGAGAAAGGAAAAAGAGGTAAAAGAAATGCTCATTCCTTCTTCGTAGATTTAACGAGCCTGAAGAAGGGGAAAAAATATGGGATTTTTTTTGACTTAAGAGTGAGAAATGGTCCCAAAAAGTAAGTGCTCTAGTTGCTGCCGTAGATTTTTAACGAGCTCGGTGACAAAAACTCAGGATTTTTCAGCTTACTAAGTGAAAAAGGTACCTAAAAGAATGCTCAGGTCATCTTTATAAATTTTTAACGAGCCTAAAGAAAAAAATTGGGATTTTTTCAGTTTTATGAGCGAGAAAAAAGCGCCTAAAAAGAATGCTCTAATGATCTTTTTCAGTTTAATGAGCTAGAAAAAGAGTTGCTCGGACTATCATCGTATGCGTTTAATGAGTCCAACGATGACAAACTCAGGGATTTTTCAGTTTTTTGAGAGTGATAAAATATCCCATAAAAGAAAGCGCTCATTGAGAATTGCATGTAGTTCTTTACTGTTTTTCATTCCTGAGGGTACTTCCATTAAAAGCAGAAAAAAGCATAAAAAACAACAATTCCTATCCATATAGGTTCATGCATGATAAAAAATAATGGGGAATGGATTACTTCCTTTTGAATGATTTCAAAAACTCATGTCTCCAAAAATAAATATAAGGAAGTTCTTTGAGCTTTCACATTCACCATTTTCACTATTTGAGAACTGTGAAAGTGTTTTGGAGCCAAAGAGGAGCAGATTTTCCACAGACCATTGCAGGAGATCCAGGAAACCGTTTGACGTGTCGTCAATCCTATGTAGAGGCCAAAACCTTGCTCTATGCATTTCTTAGCCTTTCTTATTAGTTTCTATGGTGGTTTCTTGTAGATCTGAGGAGCCCTAAAGCAGTGTTTGCGCATTAATGCCCTCTAGTTGGTCTGTAGGGAGTGTTAAATGCCCTATACAACCTGTTGGAGGGCGTTAATACTCCTTGTGTACCACTGGGGGGAGCGTTAGATCTTGAGGGTGCGGTTTAGAACCCCATGCAGTGATTCCTGAAGTTATATTGCCCCATTTTAACTGATTTTTGTGTTATTTTGCACAGGTTTTAGGCCATAATGACTAGCCTATGGAGAGAATGGACCCATGATAGCCAGGAATTGCTGATGTGAAACAATCCAGCATGCATACTTGCTTTTCATCGTTGTGGTTTATTGAAGTATGCAAATTTGGAGCTGATTAAAGGGCAGGAGGATTTATTGAGATGGATTATCCAGCACTGGGATGAACACGAGCAAGTGTTCAAGATTGTAGATCATGAGCTGGCTATTGACCATGATGACATATACTTTTTAACTGGTCTATCATGCCGTGGGGCATAGGCGAACCTCACCAGGGGTAGGCCTGATCCACGATCTACCTTAAAGCTAGTGTAATCTTATTGCATCCCTGAGAGTGGACTTGTCAGCAACAAAGTCCCCATAGAGAGGATTAGGTCGAGATCCATGAGGGCCATTTCATGGTTGATTGTGTGGTCGGCGGGGTCAAAGAGTCCCCACATTGTGAGAAAGGTCCAACTGTTGCTTGTAGTTGACTGTGTCCAGCCACAGATGTTCAATTGGTGTCAAGTAGTGCTTCACCATTTGAAGGCAGAGTTAACTGCATGCAAGACTCGAACCCAACAAAGTTTTGGGTATGGTACTCTTATAGTTTCATTCATCCTTGAGAGGGTACCTGTTATATGCCCAAGTATGAGCTTAGGTCCCTTTGATGCGAGGGAGCCGAGACAGGGGTGATGGTCATCACTCGATCCTCGCATAGGACGAGGATTGATCTGACATTTCTTCGAGGAAGATTTCTTCTAATGGCTTCGTGGCCAGATCGTGATGATTGACGACTATGCTTATGAGGGCATGGAATTCACTGGTGACCCTGACTTGATGTTTCCGCCTGGGACCAACTGGGGTCCTCAAGGTGAGAATGGTTTTTGAAAGCACTTCAAGTATTTTTTAGCTTTTGAATGTTTATGTGATGCTTTTATGGGTGAACAAGTACTGAAATGAAGCTTTATTCTACTCAATCCTCGCATAGGAGGAGGATCGATCCGACATTTCTTCGAGGAAGATTTCTTCTAATGGCTTCGTGGCCGTATCGTGATGATTGACGACTATGCTTATGAGGGCATGGACTTCACTGGTGACCCTGACTTGATGTTTCCACCTTGGAGCAACTGGGGTCCTCAAGGTGAGAATGGTTTTTGAAAGTACTTCAAGTATTTTTTAGCTTTTGAATGTTTATGTGATGTTTTTATGGGTGAACAAGTATTGACATGAAGCTTTATTCTTAACATAGAGGTGGCGCCATTACAACCTGCAAGTGAACCCCGCCATATGAGACGAGAAGGCCAACTACCTGCTTGGGGGGGTGATGCCGACAGTATTCGCAAGGTTTTGAGGAAACTAGAGGGCTTAAGCATGGGTGTGCCCCCCCTTCCTATGAGGGAGATTCCCGCTCATATGCAGCGACACACAGTCGGTGTACTTGAGCAATTTCTGGTTCCTCTTCAGAGGATAGCTAGAGCGGTTTAAGCATTTCAGGAGTAGTAGGCTCTTTTTAGCAGGTGTTTTGGCATAGCCAATGAGTGTTTGTAGCTAGGT
>APFE030491091.1:0-14496 GCA_000404065.3 Pinus taeda | reverse complement strand
TTGGTAGTTTGATGGCATAAATGTTTTTTAAATGTTTTTGTAAAATTTTTAACTCGGTAAATTTTTTATTTTCATGCATGCTTCTATGGTGAATGAGACAAATGCCAATCTAACACATAGTTTGCTAATGAATTAGCAATTGTATTAAATTCTCTAGGAATGTGTTCATATGTGATAGCTTCAAATTGATGTTCCAAGAGTCATACCCTTAAATAATGACGTAATAAGGTTGGCTTACGAATGTGATAACGATTTGTCAATTGCATAACAACTAGCTGAGAGTCTAACCTGACCACTAGATTGGAGATATCCCTTGATGATTCTTCAGTGAGAAGTGAAATTACGGACATGTACTCAGTAATATTGTTGGTGGTGATACCAAGAAAGACTCATCTGGAACAAAACGGTTCCGACTCAGGTGTGTAGATGACCCAAGCGGCTGATGCAATGTGCCATGTGTGACAAATGGCACCATCCACATATCCTGTGTATGCTAAGGGTAACAAAGACATCTACATTGTGAGAAGGATGTATGAGACAAATACTCCAATAAATACCAAAACAATCCAATCACACCAAAAAGGGAAGCAAAACTTATAAATACATAAAATTACAAAGAACATGCCCAATGTAATACTAGGCATAATACTTTTTCAGATAGAGCCCATTTTTGGGCTTAGCAAGCGGGACTCCTTCCTAGTTCATATGCCCCTTTTGAGAGGGTTTTCTTGACGACATAGGGACCTAACCATAAGGGTTGAAGCATTCCTGCCCCCAAGAGGTCATGTTTTTTTATCATAGAGCAAAGCAATATCTCTCTCTTGGTAAGACCAAGGCTTGACCTTTTTGTCATACTTGGTTTTTACCCAGCGCTTGTGGGCCTCGAGTGCCAATTCCACATCTCGATGGGTTTCGTCTTGTTGATTGAGGTATAGCAGGCACTCTTCTTCGGTAGTAATGTCGGGCAGGAGTTCAATCACCATTTGTAGGGAAGGGATCTGACACTCTATTGGTAAAACTACTTCTAGGCCATAAGCTAGTTGAAAAGGTGTAAAGCTTGTGGTGGTTTTTATTGAAGTTCGGTATGCCCATAGTGCCGAATATAACATTTGATGCAAGTTGGTTTTATGATTTCCCAAAAACCTATGGATCATGGTATTTAAGATGACATTGACGGCCTCTACTTGACCATTAGCTTGGGGGTAGTAGGTTGATCCTGATGAAAACCTAGCAATGATGTTAAGTCAGACATCATGTGATTCTGGAAATGAGACCCATGGTATGTAACAATCATGCGGGGTACATCGAAGTGATAGATAACTTGATTAAATAGGAATAGCGTCACAGTTTCTCCATCGTCCCAGAAGGTGGGAAGGGCTTCGGCCCATTTCATGAAATAGTCCACAGCTACAATGATATAGTTGTGTCCAATAGAGGAAACGAGATTGCAAGTTACGAAGTCTATTCCCCATCTGGCAAAGGGGCCAATGGAGATAACCAGGTGCAGTAGGGCCAAAGGAGTGTGCATTTTCTTTTTGAACACTTGACAAGGATGGCATTACCGAATGGCCTTGACACAATCTTTGAACAAGGTCGGCCAGTAATAGCTTGCGCGCAAGATTTTATGTGCAGTAGATATGTCAGAAAGATGAGTGTCACATGCCCCAGCATCGCAGTCATTTAAAACATGTTCTGCCTCTTCATGTGTGAGGCAACATCAAAGAACTGTATCCACACCATGAAGATATAACGTAACGTTAATCACTAGATAGTGTCGTGCTCAGTGGCAGATGCGACAAAGGTCACCTGATGATATTTTGGGGTGGAATCGTTGTGCTTGGAGGTAGACAAGAATGTCACCATTCCAAGGGTCAGTAGTGTTAATAAGATAGATAGCTTCATCCGAAAGAGGATCATGGGCTATCTCATTAGGATCGATGTTGGGCAGGGAATCCCGCTAAAGCATGTTTTGGGGCTCAAAGCCCAAGTTTTGACCCAATATTGTTGTAAAGACTCCGCGAATTGCGGGCGCGAAGTGAAAAAAGTATGTTAGAGTCACAAGGTTGTCCGCCCTAGTTTTGTAATGTAATGTCAGCCTACCCATGGTCCGTGGACCATGGGATTGTATAAATAGAGCGAGGCTCTAAGAATAAAATAGGAAGAAGTAGTGGAGAAGAGCAAGAGTCGCAAGTGTAAAGTGTGTCTTTGGGTCTTAGAGTAGCAGAAGGCTCTGCAGCTGAGTGCGCAGAGGCCTAGTTGTTCACAACTGAGTGCACGAACCCCTGCAACTGAGTGCGTAGTGTGGATTTGAGTCTGTAACCGAAGAAGGGATTAATAAAGAGAAGTTTGTTATCAATTTGTGTAGTTGTTCTTGGGTTAATGCATGTTTGATATAAATTGCAAATATATTGTTTATGTACTGCGCGCACCTGTATGAATGATTTATGTTGTTAAGTATAACTTAAAGCACACAAGTAGGCTAAAATAATCAGCTAACATTGGAATACTAGTAAGGACTTGGGTAATAATAGCATTCGGCCCTCGAGGAGGGCTGCACAAAGGTAGCATCTCAGGCTGCGAGGTACGGGAAAGTGCGTATAGCGATGTGCGCGTAGGGTCAAACCACGGACCACTTGAACTCATCAAACATATCCAGGGTGTGGAAACTTGGTTCTAGCACCCTCCCATACTACTTTGGGCGAGACCTCAGTCCGCACTTTACATATTGTTGCCGAAAGGGCCATTAGTACTAGGATTTGTTTGGCCAAATCAACTCTAAGCCTGGGTCAGGCCCCTATAAGCCAAAAAATGGTTCTGTTGCCAAGAGGGGCTCTAGTGACATGGAATGAGGATGATAGGCTTTTGGTTAGCATGTTGAAAGGTCTCGATGTTAATCTAGCTGCCCTTCCACGTAAGAATTTATATCTATTGTAGGATGGGATAATGGCAAAGCTGCGTGCTCTAAGTCCTCAGCAAGAAAAAGATAAATATGGAACAACTCAACTTGCAACGCGACAAATTGGTGTCACAAAATAAACAATTGGTACAGGTGGTAGACGAAGCTTGTCGAAGCATCTTGGAGCTAGCCATCCCAACAGATCTACCAGTGGAGGTGTGGATCCATAGGTTAGCAACAGGAGTCTGCAAGGCCAGGGAAGAAACGAAAAAGGTTCAGCTGGAGCTGAATCTTCAAAACATCGAGCTGTGGTTAAAGGTGCAACCATCCACTCCCCCAGAAATCAGAGAACAACACGCTAGCACTATCACAACAGGATTGGAGGAAATTAGAGGTGCAATGCGAGTCTGCAGCATGTTGGAAGAAGCACGTGAGGTCCTCACAACTCTGTAGGAGGACCTCAACATCCAACGCTTAGAGATAGAGGCACGAGAACTCCAACAACAGTACGACAATGTCTGAAGAACTACGCAGATAGTGGTCCTCACCCAGCAGCTTGCGAGGATGCAGCAAGCTAAAGCATTGAAGGAGCAGGTGGATGCAACACAACATAATGAGGTAGTTCTCAAAGTGCGTGTCCAACCTTGGATAGATGAGGCCTTTACCATCACAGAAGACATCGAAGGCAAGCTCGCAAGCATACAGGGATGCACACATTGATGCAAAGAAGCACCCCAGAAACAAAGGTCTCAGAATAGCACATGTAGCAGATCTAGGAAGCAATAGCTCAGTGCGTTGCTAACCTCCGTGTAGTACGAGATTAGTTGGAGGGACTTCGCGAAAATATTTCCATGCCGATAGAGTGACTTGAGGGCGAGTCACGATGTTTGTGTTGGGGGCCTGTTGGGCATGGAATCCCCCCAAGGCATGTTTTGGGGCTCAAAGCCAAGGTTTTGACTCAATATTGTTGTAAAGACTCTGTGAATTGTGGGCTCGGAGCGCAAAAAGAATGTTAGAGTCATAGGGTTGTCTGCCCTAATTTTGTAATGTAATAGTAAAAGAGGAAGAAGTAGTGGAGAAGAGTAAGAGTTTCAAGTGTAAAGTGTTTCTTTGGGTCTTAGAGTAGGAGAAGCCTCTAAAGCTAAGTGCGCAGAGGCCTAGTAGTTCGTAGCTGAGTGCGCAGACCCCTGCAGCTAAGTGCGCAGTGTGGAGTCGAGTCTATAACCGAAGAAGGGATTAATAAAGAGAAGTTTTTTATCAATTTGTGTATTTGTTCTTGGGTTAATGCATGTTTGATATAAATTGCAAATATATTGTTTATTTACTGCACGCACCTGTATGAATGATTTATGTTGTTAAGTATAACTTAAAGCATGCAAGTAGGCTAAAATAATCAACTAACATTGGAATACTAGTAAGGACATGGGTAATAATAGAATTCAGCGCCCCAATAGGGCTGCACGAAGGCAACATCTTAGGCTGCGAGGTACGGGAAACTGTATGTAGCGACGTGTGCACGGGCTCAAACCACAAAACATTTGAACTCATCAAACATCTCCAGGGTGCGGAAACCTAGTTCTAGAACCCTCCCATAGTACTTCGGGTGAGACCTCAGTCCACACTTTGTGAACTGTTGCCGAAAGGGCTAGTAGTGTCGTGATTTTTTTGGCTAAATCAAATCTGAGCTTAGGTCAGGCCCTTATAAGCCAATAGTCGACAGTGGGAAGGCTCGACAAAAGTTCAGCGAAGACTAAGGAGTTCTTTGACTTAGCAGCGATGAAAACCAAATCAATTTGTTGGAGGATCATGATCCATTTTGAATAGTTGCCTCCAATTACTTGGCGAGAAAAAATGTGTCTCATGGGATACTCCAAGGCGATGACAATAGTTTGTCGCAATAGTATGTAGTGTCGAAATCGGTTGACAGCAAAGATAACTGCCAATGATAGCTTTTCCACATGTGAATATCTAAGTTCGGGCCCAACCAAGCCTTTTGACAGATAATAGATCACATGTTCACTCTGGTCATCATGAGTTTGAACCAATACCATTATGAGAGAGGATGGCAAGACTTCCAGGTATAGAATAAAGTCACGGCCATAGTTGGGAGCACTAAGGAGTGGGGATAATATAAATGCCTTTTTCAAGGCATCAAATGATCGTTGAGCTTGATCATCCCACATATACGACACTCCCTTCTTAAGTAGGCGCACAAAGCCTTTCATCAACTGAACATAGTTTATGATGAACCATCGTCCAAGGTTTTCCTTCCCTTGCAAACGTTGGAGTTGTAGAACGGATTGTGGTTCGGGCAATTGAGTAATTGCCTTTACCTTATTAGCATCAACCCTAATCTTGTACTTGGAGTCAGTGAATCCAAGTAAGCATCCAGACTCGAAAAAGAAAACGCATTTATGCAGATTCAGACGGATGTTGTAAAACCAACACCTAAGAAATATGGATCTTAAATGGTTTAGGTGTTGCGTTCGTTGCTTGGAATGGGTTGGAATGTCATCCAAGTAAGCTTCAATGATATGCTTGATATCGTGAAATGTGTAGTCCATGGCTCTTTGAAAAGTTGCTCCAGCATTCTTTAAACCGAATGGGAGTTTTCGATAGGAAAATATGCCCCATGGGCAAACGAAGGCAGTTTTGTGCTGCTCTTTGGGTTTTATAGCAATCTGGTTGTAACTTGAGAATCCATCCATGAATGAAAATGATTCACAACTAGTGTAGTCGTCGATGATTTGATCGATGAACAGTGTTAGATAATTATCCTTGGGACACGCAATGTTCAAGTCTCAATAGTCGACACATACACAGATGGTTCTTTGTTTCTTATTGACAAGAACCAGATTGGAAACCCATTCCGTTAAAGGAACAAGATAAACAAAACCAGCATGTAACAACTTTTCCACCTCGTTTTTGATGGCTACCATTTTGTGGGGAGCGATTGGTCAAAGCCTTTGACGAACAAGTTTAGCATTGTCGTAAAGCTTGATCTCATGCTTGACAATAGACAGATCTATGCCGGAAATTTCCTCGTAAGTCTAGGCGAATACATCGCGGAATTCCTTAAAAAGGAAGGTTAATCTTGTAATTTCCTTAGGATTGCAATCTTCTCCAATCTGGATGTTTTCCACAATACTTTTCGTGACAGAAATATTGATAAACAATCTCTTTGAGATACTTCCCATGTTTCCTTCCACGTCCAAAGTTCGGATAGTCATATAGGGTGAGGAAATGATTTCTGGCATGTCAAGTGATAGGATTTGAAGAGGCATCATGTTCGAATTAGATATCAAAACACGATGGTGCAAGTCCTCACAAGGTCACTCTTCTAAACTCGTGATTTCTATAATAACTTCGTCTGTAGGTAGGACTTGATTGAGTGGATCGAAAGAAGGAGTAATTATGGGAGGGGTAGTGGTACCATTGGCCGTAAGCAAAGTGACTAGAGATTTGGATGTAGATTGAATGGCTTGGTAGGCCAATTCAGATAGTGATAGTGGCATTTGTTCTATGTAAGTGTTAATGTCTGAAGGATCCAGTAGGATCAATGGATCGATTTGTTCATGAGGAATGGATGAAAGCATATTGACTATTTGTGAAACCTTGAGTGGCTGAAGAGGGAAACAACCCATCAGGGAATAGGCCTTCAGTAGACAGGTACCGATACTAACGTAAGAGTTAGGTACACCACTTACTAGGGGTACAGAGCCGCTTGGTAACAGGGAATAATTAGGGGTGCAAAAGGGTCGCCGGTCCACTATGACTACCTTTCCATCCAATGGAAATAGGATGATGCGAAAGACAGTAGACACAATGGTCATCATGGCATATGTCCAACTACAACCCGGTAAGAGATTGTAGTCACGTTTTTTTATCTACGACTTCTATGTACATCGTTATCATTTTCCCAAACAAGCTGATGGGGTAGCTAACTATGTAACCTTTTAGGATGAAAGTGTGGCCGTTGAAATCTTTAAGGGAATTCTACGGTGGGGATAGGGGTGGAGAACCCAAAGCGATCCAACATGAAGCCCACATGACGTAGGTAGAAGCACCTTTGTCGATGATTGTTCTATGTATACCTTACCTTTCGAAAAGATTTGCACCTGAAATGCAAGCTGGTGGGAAAGGGGAGGTTTACACTTTTCCATATCAAAAATTTCAAGCATGGAATTCTGTGGGTCGATACCGCCAATAGCCAAAGGTAGAGCTTTCCTTTGTGCTAGACATGTTTGTAATACTTCGAGCGCCGACATAGCCAATGGTTCTTGCACCAAGTCTTCTACAATGTTGTAGTTTTGGGCTGCATGTGCATATGTATTGTACGTTGTGTGTCGAAGTCCCCCTTTAGGGGGGCGAATCACAAGGTCAGCAACTAGCCTTTCAATATGCAAATCTTTGGGCAGTGGTGGGTTTTGACTTGAGTAAAGTTCCTCTACATGAGAGATAGGAGCTCCATAGGATTTGACTCTTGTTTATTGATCTATCGTTTCAAAGGTGTAAACGGTAGAGGGCCCTTCACCAGTTGAAAGATGTTGTGAACCACCGTTTCCCCCTTGCGTGGGTTGGGGTTGGTTTGCAATGAGGTGTTGCTACTACTGAACGGGGAAAGGATTATTAAGGATAGCGGGGGTCCTACTAGTGTCCTTTTTAGCAATGAAATATGTGCATTCCTGAAGATTCGGGTAGCGATAGGTCATGTGGTCTTCAACATAGATTTTGCAAGGGAATCTGGTGGGTTTATCCTTTCCATCATCAGGAGATGCAACAACCTTCTGCTTTGGGTTTTACTACTTTGTTGACTGCTCCTCAGCAGGAGCGTTATTTTTCTTATTCTTCTTGTTCTTACCACCAGGTTTTTACATAAACTGCATATAATTTATCGCAGTGGTAGGAAGAGCAATCGATTTGGTAGAGGGGTCCATTGACATCTGAGCAATGTGACTGTTGAGTTGTTTTACAGCAGCCCCAGAGGTTGCGTCGATAATACCATTGGCATGCGCTCCGGGGTGCTGAGTAGCAAAAGCATTAGAGTTGCGAGGGGCTTTGGGGATTATGTCTTGAAGAGTTCCAGAAGGTGAATATATCATATCTTAGTGCTAGGCACGACGTATGGATTGGTCTTATGTGACCGCACCTCCTAAGGTGACATCCTTAGCGATTTGGGGGAGTAGGGACTCGCAGAACCAGAGCTTTGACTAACCTCTGCCTATGTCTCCATTCATGTATATGATCAGAGATGTGGTTGGTAGTATCCTAACATAATGAAGTGAAGATTTCTATCCCAGTCTCATAGAAGATGGGTATCTAGAAGTGCTTTAAGAATTCCATCGCAAGAGCGTCAAAGGTATTGACTGACAAGTGTGGTACCTCGATGTACCACTTGGTTATGTTGCCAATAAGGATGTGGGGAAAAAGACGTAATTGGATACTATCATCCACCATGGAGTTAGAAATGCACCAAAGATGATAGGTGGTGATATGGGTACCTGAATCCTCCCCTTGTTTCCCTTCAAACTTGGGGATGTCTGTCGGTACTTCATGCAGGATTGACGGCCAAAGTAAATTATGATAGATGGGGTCATTTATAAGTTTGTAAAAATTGTGGATATCCAATGTTGCCAAGAAAGGCAGAGTGTGTGATGCCCCCAACTCGGACCAAGGCGATGACATATGCCTTGAGGATCCTTGCAATCCTCCCATTGTTTGAGTTCCAATATTATACATAGGTTAAGTGGTATAATAGTTGCCTTAGGGTATGGCATTGTATTGTGGATTTCCATGGGGATTGTGATGCTAGGGTGTACATTGCCCCCGAGATAAGCAATGCCCCTTTGACTCATTTGAGGTTGTGAGTAGGGTGCCCCCATGGATTGGTTGGGACCTCCTTGAGGGTTCCCGCTCGCCACAAAATTAACCATATGTCCTTGAATGACATAAGGAGTGATCATGTCAATTAGTGACTGACCATGCATGCCTGAAAACAGAGGGGGAACTATTATGTTCCCAACAGGTATATGCATATTGGGAGTGCCCCCAAATACTTGAATCTGGGGGTTAGAACTATACAATGGATGCCAACCATATTGTTGGTTGAAGGGACTCGCACTAACTGTGCTATATTGAGTGTTATAAGGAGTGTTGTATGTAGCACTTATCGAAGGTATAGAGTTTGACACTAAAGGGGTGGAACCTGGCATAGGCTGGGTTCCACTCATGGAGGGTGTCATGTGAGGGTTTGAACCTGGGACAAATCGGATAGCAGGGTTCGCCATCAATGATGTGGTAGTGACTGTCGACTGGGGAAGTGGTGGGGAACCAAAAATGTCCAAAAAATTCCACGACCCATTAGTTGTCGATGGTGTTAGCACTTGAGATTTCACCTAGGCTGAGATAGACAAACCTCAAAGCTACATCAAACCATTTCACCTCGTAGCTAGCCCTACGAGGTATGAGAAGGCTCTCTCGGGTCAAACTCGGTGGATTTTTCAATAGGATGAGTTGACCAATTAGAAACACTGATTTTAGGCTAGTAAACTGATAAGGAGGGTTGATTTAAAGTTTTTGGGGTTTTTGGTGGCAATTGAAGGGAGTGCAATTCAGGGTGCGGGGATTGAGCTCAGTTTTTGCAGGTGGGTCTTTGGGGCAAGGTAGGAGTTTGTGCTGATGCCTTTAGCTGAGATGGATGATCAAGGAGGAAAGAAGAGAAGCTAAAGAGGGCAAACAATGAATTTGAATCCTCTCTAGACAGTGGAAAACATAAATATTAAACAAAATTGAAAGCTGAGCATGGCATGCATGAATTCAAACTTTATCACTTCTTTTGTTTAATTAGCAGCAAGAGAATAAGAGATGGAACACATAAACACACTTACAATGACAAGTATGAAACACACCATCAACATAATAATCCACAAGAATCCACAATGAAGTCTGCAAAACCCTGGCTTTCCTTTTCCTCAAATTGCAGAAATACAAGTACAATATACAAATGAGCTTCTCCCTCTAGAGTCCAACCATGAAAATGAGTAAGAGAAGGCATAATATAGAAGATCTAACTCCTTTCCCCACCTCTAGGGGTCGAACTCAGCTTCCTAGGAGCTGTTTTAACTAATTCCCAACTAAGCACTAGATAATAGGCAGTCAAAACAACTTGCCTCTAAAACTTAGGAAACCTATCCATGCATTAAATATTTACCATTTACATCAAAGAAGCTTCTAGAAGTGGTTAAGAAGAGTCAAAGTATCTAATGCCATGAAATTTACACAAAAATATATCATTTACGTGCCCAAATAGTCAACCAAGGTGAAAACAGTGCTTTGCTGGCCGAACTGGTCAAAACTGGCAAATTTGCCTGAGTTGTCGCGCCCCTGATCTTGACTGGTCGCGCCCCTTTGCAGCTCTGTTTGAGGGCCTTCCCGGTGTCCAAATCAGGTGCAGGATAGCTCGTTGGAAAGGTATGGAAGTATACTTTCCAACCCAATTAGAATTTCTTAATTTGGATTTGATTTGACCCCTCAAAAATCAAATCGCTCAAGACTACTTTCTGCAACTCAAAAAAAGGGGCAGAAAGTCAAAATTTGCCTATATTTTGAGCTTTTGGGAGCCCAAATCTTCACAAAATTTGAAACCCTTCCATAGGAAAGTGTATCTTTGCATGAAAAATCCAAAAATATAGAGTTTTCCCCATTCCGAGCTGTCCCCATGACAGGTCTCGTACGGGGTGAGACCACTCGAATGGCCAAAACCTGTAAAATTCCCAAAAATGCCAAAAATGCCTCAAAATTCTCAAAATCTCTTGGGTTTGCTGCTAGGAGGAAGATAATGAGTATCATGGTGAGTGAGAGAGGCCTCAGCCAAGATACGGAGCGGGTTGGTCTTCTTCTTCCTCTTGCGGACCTTGGACAACCTTCTTTGGAACATTTTCATCTTCGCCTTGCAAACATGCATCCTTGCCCAATAATGGTTTTTCATGTTCCTTAGCAATTTTTTGTTTCAATTGGCCTTAGCCAACAGCCTCTCTAAGTGTGTATTTACCCAATCATGGATTCCCTCTCCTTGGGCAGCAAGTCACCGGGCCTCCTACGGTTGATGACTCGATCACTTCGAATCCTCCATAGCTCATCCAACTCTTTCTCATCCTCAAGCTGTTTGTTTCGCTACTCTAAATATTTGATTATCCATTTTTCCCTTAATAATTTTGTTTGCAGCGAATGAATCTCGGTGCTTTGCTCTCGGATGATATCCTTGAGCTCTGTGCTAGGAGAACCGGCGTCAAGATCAATAACCGGAGCACCTGACACTCTCTCCTCAATCATGGGCTGCTTGCCCCTCTCTGCTACCTGTGCTGTTGTAGGCAACGAGGCCCCTTCCACCTGGTGTGGAGATAACACTCGTTGATCTGATGATGATGACGAGACCCCTTCCACCTGCTGTGGAGAAAATACTCGTTGAGCTGTTGCAAATAAGGTCCTATGACCTCTCTGATATGTACACTGCAGTGGGGAAACAACATGTGTCAGTATAATAATCACAGGCTGGTGTGATGGACCTCCCTCCTCATGAATAGTGTCTGGCTCTAGATGTGGCTGTGGTGGCACTGTAAAGACCTCATGAGAAATGAAGTCTGCCCATGGAATGCCCTGCTGACTCAACTGATAAGAAACAACAAGCTGAATGAGACCATGATGGCACAAACTCCTATGCTGCTGAGCTGGGGACTGCCTCTGAAACACGGATGACATCCTCTGAATGTCCTGAAAGAAGAAAACCGGGATGTTCATCATCCTTACTCGGGTAAAGTGCATCAACATGCGAATGTGACAAGAGAAGACCTGTGAAAATCTTCCCTCACATGTAAAGTACTGCATGATAAGCCGCATGATCGAAGCATACTCTGCCCGGAGAAATCTGAAAGGAAAAACTCCTGACAAGTGACTCACAAATGCTGGCCTGACATATGGCTCGAAATAAACAAAATCCAGCAATTTGCGCTTGGGCCACACCTCTCCCACATTCAGTATCCCGGTAGCCTCTGAAATCATCTCTGGAGATAGTACAAAATTCACCCCTGCAAGAGTGACCTGTCCATCATGAAGGTGTAAAACAAATAAACGGGCCAACTCCCTGTGATCCTGAATCTGAGCAAGCCTCTCACAAAACTGAAAACATGACATGTAACGGAAACCATTCATTGCCAAAGGACAAGCTTGCAATTCTGTCAAAGAGGTGGGTTCCTGTCTCCTATGATGACCACCTTTGCCCCCCTTACGAGGCCTCTGCTGTACCTCCACCTCTGTAGATGATGAATGGTCATCACCTTTCTCATAAGTCTCAGTGTCTGACATGGTTTTGGAGCAAGATGGGCAAGCCGAAAGGTAAATAGAACTGCTGCCTCTGCCTGCAAAATGCTGAGAAGTATGTTGTTTTCAAGGGGAAAAAAATCATAAGGGAAATGTTAGGGGAGGGATTTTTAGGGATAATTCACAAAATGTTAAACATATCATCTCATCTTTCAGGAAATCATTTGCAACGAAATACATTTATTAGGATTTTATCATAAGGGAAAACATGTATGATAGTGACCAAGGGAAAGGACATACATTTCAACAGGGGTATGGGACAGCATTGTTCATTTGAGTTTTTGTCCCTTAATGTACATCATGAGGCAAACTCTGTTGTTTCAAAGGGATTCATGTACATTTGCTCATAGGGGAAAGAGGGCTTTATTTATATTTTTGTCAAAAGGAGATTGACAACTTCAAAAGGAAAAGAGTAAAAGGGAAAACAGGATTTGGTTTTGGGAGACACAGCAACATTATTTTGTAGACCATAACTACAGCAATATGTCCATTTTCTAAATATATACAGCTGCATCTTTTTTATTTTTTCTATGGATATCATAACAGCAGCATGCCTTTTTTTTTTCAATGACTAATACACAGCAATATCTCTTCTGTTCATATTTGGTCATTTTGGCATATTATTGCTATTTTTCTTTTCACATAATATTTTTGTTATTGTTTTTGTTCTCCTTGCTGCTGGTCTATTTAGTTTGTTTGCTGTGGGGAGGGTATTAGGGTTTAGGTAAAATATGAAAGGGCATTAGGGTTTTGTAAAGGGATTTGGGATGGGAAATTTAGCATTTCTTGCAAATGAAATAAGAGATAAACATGTATTAACATTTGTGAATTTAAATTAAAAGGAAACAAGGAGGGGATAAGAGGGACTTAAAACCTTGAGAAAACACACAAACCCTAGCATAATGCCTACATTAACAACAGCCAAATTCATCCATTCTCTTGCAAATCTTAAAGGATAAAACCATTAGACACATCATAATTTCATCATCCATTAGCATCATTGATAAATTTAGAGCCTACCTCGATCGAT
This sequence comes from Pinus taeda, assembly GCA_000404065.3. Classification (NCBI taxonomy): domain Eukaryota; kingdom Viridiplantae; phylum Streptophyta; class Pinopsida; order Pinales; family Pinaceae; genus Pinus; species Pinus taeda. Next base: position 1,195 of record APFE030491091.1, on the reverse strand, counting down.
TTGGCACTTGGGAGGGCGATTTGACTGATTTGGAGGGTTTCTAGCAAACTCAGGCCTAGTGGTCGCGCCCCTTGGAAATGACCCAATCGCTGCAAGTCGCCCTTCTTGCCCTCTCTCTTGTGTTTTGCAAGTTTGCAAATGCATAATGAGGCTATGAAGAATGAAATTTAGTCTTTATAGGCCCACATTAGAAAAAATTAAATCAACAAACCCACTTTCTAATGTTGTATGTTTTGACATTCATTTTCACACTGTTTTAAATTTCACTTTGCCTGAAACTGATCTTTTGAGTGCTTTAACTTGGTTCTTTTTGCAGGTTGACTATCTGATGGACTCTAGCGAGGAAACCAGGGTTATTGCCAGCATTCTGAAGAATTTTGAAAATTTTCCTTATTTTTGCAAATTTCACATGACCTTGGGTTTAAAAACAGAGATTTTAAATCCAAGGTATAAATGCGCTGTAGCTGATGAAAAATATCAATAGAACATATTTACATACCTCCTTCTGGCTTGCTGGGACTATTAGACCTTTGACTCATGACCTTGCAGTGATTTTGACCGAAACCCTAGACTTAGACTTGGGATTTCAAGACAAAAATAAAACAAGTGCGACACAAGCTTATTCAAGTGATATGACCTGATTCCAGCAAAGCCAAGAAGGGAACAAAGACCAGCTCCTCCATCAGTGTTATGGCATGCCTAACGGGATGCAAAACTGATGCTGATGAGGCACCTACCTATGCATATGCAAAGAGCTGTTGATCACCGATGGAGGGCTCAAGACCGACACTAACATTGGCTCCAATGGGGATGGTAGCTCCTTGGAGGTGCCAAGAACCTTAGACCTCTAGGATGGCAGACCAGTGTTTTATTCATTGGGCAAATGGAGTCAACTTGTACACACATGACCAAACTTGAAATGACTGTATTGGACTTGGAACTGAAAAATTGAAATTTTCAAAGGACTTTGACACAAACAAACTAACTTTTGCAGAAAATAATAAATCTGAAAACTTCACACCAACCAACCTCTATCCTTAGAATTATAGCCTTCACCGCAGGCCCCAAACTAAGGATGAGAGATCAGTTCACACTTGCTGTAATATGAAAGAAAAAAGGTAATTACAATGAGGATGATTAGAGCGGCAATTGCTCAAGCATGATATCTTTTCAAAAGCCGGCCATTCACCGACCC
>APFE030491082.1:191356-225000 GCA_000404065.3 Pinus taeda | reverse complement strand
AAATTTTGGGCATGCAGATTATGCGTGACAAGAAAAACAAAAGGTTGTGGCTGTCACAAGAAAAATATATCAAGAAGGTGCTTGATAGGTTTAATATGAAGGATGCCAAGCCAGATGGTACACCCCTTGCAGCCCACTTCAAGCTGAGTACTAAATTATGTCCCAGTGATGACAAGGAGAAAGAAGAGATGAGCAAGATTCCCTATGCTTCAGCAGTTGGCAGTTTGATGTATGCCATGGTATGCACACCACCAGACATTGCATATTCAGTGGCAGTAGTGAGTAGGTTCCTTGCCAATCCAGGCAAATAACATTGACAAGCAGTAAAATGAATTTTAAGGTATCTCAAGGGTACTAGTCATTATTGTTTATGTTTTGGTCATGATGAGACTGTGGTTAAACGATTTACAGATGCAGATATGGTTGGAGATATGGATACCAGAAAGTCCACTACAGGTTATTTGTATACATTTGCAGGTGCAACAGTAGCTTAGGTGTCAAGGCTACAAAGAATAGTAGCCCTCTCTTCAACATAAGCAGAGTACATCGTTGCAACAGAAGCTTGTAAAGAGATGTTGTAGATGCAGCGATTCATAGGAGAGATAGGAATAAAGCAGGACAAGTATGTGTTATATTGTGATAGTTAGAGTGCCATTCACTTGGTGAAAAACCCAACATTTCATTAAAAAACCAAGCACATTGACTTAAGGTACCATTGGATCCGGCATGTGTTGGAGGAAGAACAGTTATCCTTGGAAAAGATCCATACAGATAGGAAACCTGCTGATATGATCACTAAGATTCTACCACGAAATAAACATGAGTTATGTAGAGGTATGGTAGGACTCGATGTGAGTTGCTGACTCTTATTTGGCTTCAAGTGAGAGAATGTTAATCGTGAAGCCAAATTCACGGAAGATTCTAGATCAAATCTTTCTAGATCTCCGGGATTCCAGATCTTTCTACACCGCCATTAGTTTCTAAAATCACATGCAAGATTCTAGATCCTCCTACACTGCCAGTGGTTTCTAGATCATTCCAGATCTCCATCTGAATCACATACAAGATTCTAGATCCTTCTTCTGCCTCTATAAATTTGTAATTTCTTTGGCCAAAGAAAGAAAGCCAAGGTTCAAGCCTGTTATGTAATGCAAAATGATTTCTGTTCTCCAGTGATTGTTTTATCTATTCCATTGTTTCTGATTAAGTAATCTTGTTGTTTCTTAGTTTGTCTGTCTCTATGAATTATTAGCTGCTATTGCCATCTAAGTCTCTGAGTATAAATTTGCTATGTGTTATGTATGCTCTGATCTAACATTAATCCTAATTCAATTTAGAAACCTGTCCATTTAAACAACTTAGTATGCTATGCAAAACAACTTAGTATGCTATGCAAATTCATTGAAACCCAATAAAGAAATCCACATAAAATCAAGCAAAATCACCACAGTGGAATGTTAAATCTTCAAGCCTAGCAAAACTATTTCATTCAAATTCACAGCACCCATATGTTGATTCTATAAATTCACAGCACCCATATGTTGATTCTATAAACCTAGCCCAGATAAACAAAGAACCCTGTGGTCTCAATGTAGTAAACGAAACTGCAGATCTTCCAAACCTAAAATATTTCTACAAAACTCTTTTTACGAAAGAGAAAAAGAAACTTAACCAAAATCCACGCAAAAAATGTTAACCAAAATCACCACAATGGAATCTTAAATCTTCACGCCTAGTAAAATACCAGAGTATTCATTCAAATTCATAGCAACCCATATGCCTGATTCGATAAATCAAACCCAGATGAACAAGAGGAGTCCGTAGTCTCAATGTAGTGGACGAAACTGCAAATCTAAATCCTTCTACAAAACTCTTATTACGAAACAGAAAACTAGACTTAACCAAAAATCCACGCAAAAAATGTTAATCAAGCACAATCAAATGTGCTAGCATGTGAAGTCAACACAACAGCTAATGTGAAAATTTTTCAAAATAGCCAAATCAGAATGTTGATATCCATGATTCCATCATACACCCATACAGTAACGAATACAAGTGAAAAACAACTCATTCTAGAAATCTTCAATCTGGGGTATAACCCAACAAGTAAATTTTTGTTTCCACCACAATCCAATTCATCTGGGAAATATCGCACAGCCCAATACAGGAATATGGAAAATATACAGGAATATGGAAAATTTTGTGATTTTTTCTTTCACGTTTTACTAAGATAAGTTCAAATCAAAGTTTCAGGCATTCAATCTTCTACATAAACTAACAAAAATAAACCATCAAAAAAGTCGAGACGTGAAGGATCTAATCTTTTTACCTTTTAAAGGTCGTTTTCACTTTAGGAACCTCTGATTAAACATGAATATCGGCAAAATAAAGCAGTTCATAAAACCTTAACCGACACTAAATTTGACAATCAAACAACCATGAAAAACAACTAGAAAATTGATCTCCGCATCAACGCCACAATTGTGCATAACAATAAGAGCTATAGGGATATCCTTATTGTAGGCAAAAGAAGATTGTCTGTCTCTAAGAATTTTTTTCACTTTCTCTGACGATTTACGTCAGAAAAAGAAGATTGTCCAGGAAGAATTCAACACACTTTACTTCCTTAAGGTGATGTCCCAAGAATGTAGACTGTATATGCACCAGTAACATCTTCTGAGAAAGTTTGATCATCGGGAAAAAGCTAATTTTCTTTGAACATCATCTTTAAAAAGAAAGCCTTACCAAATTTTGGTGGATTTGTAAAGATCCACTTGATTGCATGTGAATTAACATATATAAGGATGCATCTTGCAAGGCCTTTCGGGCTTGTCCTTGACTAGGTTATTATGGTCCACCACCGCATTGTTGTATGACATTATATATCCATACGACTATGTAGATCAGAATAATTATGAGAAAGCAAACGTTGGTGCACTATTTGCACAAATATTGTCCTCGTCCCTTCTCCATACGATTACCCACCTGAATGCAAAAAAACGCAAAAATTAACTAATTCCTTATGTCTATGTCCAGTGAAAAGCTCTGCAGTCAAGAAATAAACTTGTTAGTTTTCACTAATCTCAGAAAGTTGGCTGCGGAAGAAACTACTTTCACTCCGCAACTACTTCACCTCTTAATTCCTATTTGTTGAAATTTTGATGAATCATTGTGCCAAATCTCACGCGTTATAGAGCTTTGATTGAATAACTACTGTCTTCCTAAAAATAATTGCACGATAGAAATATAAGATCTAACTGCAAGAGCCAAGTCTGGTCTCTAACTACCCACTGAAGTTTCGTTGCTCCTCGGCTCTTGAAAAGACAAGTCTGGTCTCTAGTTACCCACAGAAATTTCCTCGCTCCTGGGCTTTCGGTAGTTACTATATTCATGGACAATATTTAGCTTCAGAATAAGTGGCAGGACATACCTAAATTTAATCTGGCATCAATCATTTGGGATATCTAATTTCATTTCTAGTTTATAACAAGGTACCATCATAGGAAAGATCCACTGGAAGCTCAACAACTGCCATAGCAGACAAGTAGTAGCCTAAAACAGTAGTCGGAGTTGTTAGAATGCCTTAGTGTTCCATCTAAAGAATTAAAGGCTCAGTGAAGGCCATTCGAGGACGTTGGTCTATATGGGTGGTCGATGTATGCATACAAATTAATCTTAATTCAAATTAGAAACCTGTCCATTTTAACAAGTCAGTGTGCTATGCAAATTCACTGAAACCGAGTAAAGAAATCCATAGAAGACCCAGCTAAATCACCACAATGAAATGTTAAAACTTCAAGCCTAGAAAAATACCAGAGTACTTTATTCAAATTCATAGCACCCGTATGCCTGATTCTATATATAAACCTAGACCAGATGAACAGAGTCGTCTATAGTCTCAACTCTCAAGTAGTAGAAGAAACTGCAAATTTGCCAAAACTAGAATCTCTGTACAAAACTCTTATTCCGAAACAGAAAACCAGACTTAAACCAAAATCCACGCAAAAAATATTAACCAAACACAATCAAATGTGCGAGCATGTAAAGTCAACACAACAACTAAGGTGAAAATTTTGCAAAACAGCCAAATCAAAATGTTAATAGTTATCATACACCCATACGGTAACAAATACAAGAGAATAACAACTCATTCCAGAAATCTTCAATCTAGAGCAACCCAACAAGTAAATTTTTGTTTCCATCACAACCCAATCCATCTGCGAAATATTGCACAGCCCAATACAGGAAGAAGCATAATTTTTTTATTTTTTCTTTCACGTTTTACTGAGACAAGTTCAAATCAAAGTTTCAGGCATTCAATCTTCTCCATAAACTCACAAATACAAACCATCCAAAAAGTAGAAACGTGAAGGATCTAATATTTTTAGATTTCAGAGGACATTTAACTTTCAGAGGACATTTAACTTCAGGAACCTCTGATTAAACTTGAATTTATGCAAAATAGAACAGCTCGTAAAACCTTAACCGATACCAAATTTGACAATCAAACAAGCATTAAAAGCAACCAGAAAACATACCCAAATTCATCTTGATCTTCGTATCAACGCCACAATCGTGCATCAGTAAGAGCTTTAGCGATGTCCTTATTGTAAGCAGTATTGAGATTACATTGAAAACTCAAATTCTATCGTTGTAAAAAATGCTCCAAAACCATAAAAAAGAAACAGAAGCCGCGTGACAGTCTACAAAAATAACTAAAACTCATTACCATCTCTAATAAAACCGCTGTGGTCAGTAACCCCCTTCAAAGCAGAAAAATCGAAGTCTACCCTCTTCCGGGACCTTAGAGGTTTGCTTTTGCTTTTCACAGATATATATAGTTGTTCATGGAAGCAAGATCAAAAGGAAGTCTTAAACGACAAAGTAAGAGGGACTTTGTAAACCCTCCTTAACATTAAGAGATTCCTTTAAGATCTCCAACATATCGAGCATTTAAAATCTGCAACAAAAGGTTTAGGGCTTCATCAATGATGAATGTTTCAAAGTTATGAACGACTCTATGTAAAAGAATTCTAAAAGAGCTAAATTACAGACGCAAGGTTTTTGGAACTCTAAAAAATGAAGGTGCAAATATTGTTAAATCCACTGGTAAGAATTCCTCAACCTGCAAAGAACACAACAATGATAAGAAACTCAAATTGCAAAAATAAATTGAGATGTAATTATCAAATGCCAAAGAAGAGGGAAATGGAACAAATCAAAGGTCGGATTCCCTCGAAGAAAAACGCTGCAACCCCATTTGCAAATCGTAAGGCCTTCGGACATTTCAATGCGCAAATAACCGAACCCTTCTTTTTCCAGCTCATAATTCAGAAAATACTCAACTTCTTCCATTTTAATGGAGAAAATCAACACATATAAAAGATGAACATGACATAGCCATAACCTGCTGATTCGAAATCCACGAGTCTTGCAGATCGATGGAAGTCTTCCACTGAAATTATTGTTGGATAAATACACTATGTAATGGATAAATACACCTATGTAACTTGGTTATTTCCCAGTAGATCCCCCACCATGCCATGTGTTGCAACCCTGCAACTAGGTTAAACTGGCGATACACTGTAGGATACCATACCACGGCAGTATACATCCATGAATTGCAGGTGTTATTTCGAACAATAATTTCAGTGGTAGAATACCATCGGCAAGAGGAGCAACCAAAAAGGAAAGACATTATTACATAGAAACATCAAGCAACCATTTATTTCGTATACAAGTTCAGTGTCCTTCAAACCAAGTCCAGTGTCCTTCGATATCTGCCAATAAAATACAAACTAGCTTTGTGATGCGTGGGAACAAAAATCGAGCCCATGGGTGCAGACGGTGCAGGAAGAAAATCCCAAAGATGGAGATGATGTGAGCGATATTGAAGGTAAGAAAGCTGTGAAATGAACCAGTGCGTACAGCACCAGGTTTTGACGTGGTGATCTTCCATATGGGCAGCTGGCGACCTGATAAGGATTACACCGTAAGGAGATTTTAAAATCGTAAACATCACCCTCATTTCTTACACATCGCCATAATATCATGGAATTTGTTAAACATCACCGTCATACCATGGAATTTGTAAAACATCGGCATCATACCATGGAATTATTTTTATTTTTCAACGTATACTATGGATTTATTATTGGGGATCATCATCCTGTCTTATATGTTAGTGGAGTATAATCATTATTCAAAATGGCACGGCAATTTTTTTTCACGTTTTAAGTTGATTTAAAGATACTCCTTTATGTATAATTTTAATTTTTTTTCGATGCAAATGTGGTAACATACATATACATATACAGTATATACCTGCAAATTTTATTACACATATATAGTCAAGGACCTAAAATACAATGCCGGTAAATATGATACTGATAAGTCTACAAATGTTATTGTTGTGCTTATAAACCCAAAAAGAGAAATGTAGAATAATGTTGTAGAAAATTGTTATAATATCCGAACCAAAAGAGCCACTTCCCCTTTTTAGATTTGGGGAAGCAATTGTGAAAACACAAAATCCAGTTCGATTGAAATGCTAAGAGTTTGGAACTGACTAAGAGACATTAATATTATGGAAAAGAGGATCTTTTTTCTCTTTTCATCGATACTTTACCTTGTTATTCTTAAGAAAAAATGTATTCTTTACCTTGTTATTCTTAAGAAAAAATGTATTCTTTAACCGCAGAGAGCCTTCTTTGATAAGGAATCAGCCTATGCTACATTTCCAATGTATATGAAAAGAGATGTATTGAAATTTTTGCTTCATGTCTTTTCAATAAGATAAATTTAATATCTGTAAATTTGAGGATCTTGATAACCAGTCAATAAAGCATTTTTAGTCGCACAAACTTGTAAAAACCCAAACTTTTTGAAGGAAACAAAAGATAAGAGTGTTCAACAAATAGTGATTTCAGTCTTAGTATTTGCTCCATAACCAATGTTCAACTAAATATGGAAAGAGAGAAGAGTGTGGATCTTGATAAAATCACCCCACCACATTGGTTTGCTTGTGATGCACCATCAAAAAAGCCAATGGTGCATAACTTAGAAACTAAGGGATAACTAAATTTCCTAATATTGATGGGATTTGGAAGTCTCATGTAATCCTTGAAAAACCAATAATTTGAGGAAGAATCTAGTTAGTTTTGATAGACAAATCCTCAAAAATGAATTTGTTCCTCACCTTCCAAATGCCCTAGGCAAGAAAGATTGGTAGGGTTTTAAAGTTTCCCATCTTTTGATCCCACTAGTGGAGATAGGTTTCAAAAGAAGAGATTAGCCCAGTGACTTGAAGCCTAAGAATAGATAAGGCTTCTTTCAATAAGACCCTAGAAAAGGCATAACAGAACAAAGAGGTCCTCCACAGATTCAGAGCCACTCAAACACAAAAAAAATATGAAGATTAACCCACAAAAAATAAGGTTTTCACCAGAGTTTATGAGGAAGTGGTCATTTCCATATCTTTTTGTGCCACCAAATATCTTTGATTTCCAAAGAGGAAGAGGAGATAAAATCATAGGCCAATCTAGTAGAAACTTGAACTGAAGAGGTGTTCCATCTCTAAACAATGTAATCCTCTTCGTTATTTGGGAAAATCTCGGTTGAAAACAGGGCTTTTACAAAATGGTCCTATTTAACAGCCAAGGGCCCATGAAAAGCTAGATTACATGAGTTTTTCCAGCTAATAAAGAGATGTGTTCATGGACTTGATCTCATGACATGTCTCAAATTGTACAACCCTTGATCATTTAAGAGGGAAATCAGCTCCTAAGAAAGTTTGTAAAAAGTAGTGCCTCTTATGAAGGGATCCTTCCCAAGTATGACCTAATTTCCCTTACCTACCTTCTAGGCCAGAAAGGTGGAGAGTCAAGGAAAAGCTTCCGATAGACCCGTCCATGTAATAGAACCAGAGGTAATAATTTACTTTTCGTAAGATCTCAACCATTCAGTGACATACATGTTTTTGAAGTATTTTCTCTTGATAATTTGATGCCAAAGACATGAACATCCATAGCTGTCCATAGACTCTTCATAGAGGGAGCTAATCCAAACCAGTATAGGTTGTTGAATCCCCAATGCCCCCCCTCCTCCAGGCGTTTTTGTTGAGATAAAAGGTCTCATTTTGCCGAATGGAAGCCTTCCCTTTCCTTTTTACCAATCTAGAGGAAGTTAAACATATATTAATGAATATTCCTAATAATATATTTTGAGGTCTTAGAGAGAGTTAACCAATATGCCAGAATAATTTCTAGTACCAACTTTTCCATAATCATTTTTCCTCCCAAGGATAGCCATCTATAACACCGGTTACCAATTCTTCTTTCTATCTTCTTGATTAACGAGGACCAATCTTCCAAGTGGTAGAAATTTGGTTTCAAGTGAAAACCCAAATATGTGAATCATTGTTCAAGAGATTCTATCTTAAAAGGCAAGAAATGTCTAATGGAGGCCATGGTCTCAGTTGAATTCATGTTGTGAAGGAAAGAAGATTTTTTCTATTGATCCCCATGCCTAAAGCAAGTTAGAAAGTGGTAAATATTTTGTGAAAGATGCCGCATTTAGCAGCCCTACCATCCCCAAAAAGCAGTACATCATCCATGAAAAGTAGATGAGTAATATACAGAGGCCTGAACACCCTAACCCCTTTAATGAGTCCATTGTTTTTTGCTTTAATAATCGTTATACTGAGGCCTTCTCTAACAAGGAGGAATAACAAAGGAGATACGAGGCACCCTTGCCTCCAACCTATGGAACTATTGAAAAAACATTCAAAGAGCCATTTATAAGCACCGAAAAAATTACATATTTTACAGAATCCATAATCTAGTTTGTGACCCTCAAGTCAAGACCAATGTGGAGAAGTAACAGCATAAGAAAGTCCCAAATTACTTTGTCATATGCTTTAACTAGATCCATTTTTAATACCATAGCATCAAGTTCTTTGGTCTTGTTGATGTGAGGGACTCTTGAGCCACACCAATAACATCATAAACTTGGTGTCCAAGGAGGAACCCAAATTGTTCCAGCGATAACATTTTAGAGAGTTTGAATTTTAATCTAATTGAGATGATTTTTTGTTAGAGGAAATTTCAGCCTAAAAGTGGTTTCCTAAGGAAAAATAATAAAAAAATAGTTAAAAAAATAAAATAAGAACTATGAATTTTCAAGGAAAAAAGAAAAAAACTACTTTTAATTGTATTTTTGGTTTATCTCCTTATAGGTTTACTCAAATTTCAAGTGTAAACACTCATTGGATGCAGAATACAATTATATATCCAACAATTATACATTATGCATAATTTTGAGAAGATCCACATTGATTAAAAATGAAGATACATTAAAAAAATGTGTTGTACATCCAACAACATTTGAAATTTAAGTAAACATATAAGGAGATAAGCCAAAAATACAATTAAAATAGGTAGTTTTTCTTCTTTTCACTCCAAAATATTAGCATATACCTCTTTTTAAATTTAAAGGATTTTGATTGGTTTACATATTATGACATGGAAATTAGATGAAAATTTCATAGGCACTTTTCAACCAAAATTTCCTCTAATGGTGGTAACTTTATAGATTAGATTGCATAGGGAAATCAATCTAAAATCATTGAAAGAAGAAGGTTTGGAGCATATAGGTATTAGATAAATATGGGTAGCACTTATGGCCCCATAAACCAAACCTGATATTTTGGCCTCCTCCACTAGATGAAGGATGTCATTCCCCATTAAATCAAAGAAAGAAAGATATAGCTCAATGGCCCACCCATTAGGACAAGGGTTTTTATCCTTTGCAAAGGATTTTAAGACCAATTTAATTTCTTCTAAAGTAACAGAGCCACCTACCTTGGTCAAGTCCTCTTCCAAGACGAAGCGAGGAAAGTGTTGTATGACGTGAAGTTGAGTTGGAATATTATTTTCCCGGATCTCTAAAAAGGCTAGAAAAGTGATCCTTTATAGCCTTCTCCATATCCATCTTTGAACTACAAGTACTTCTATCAACATCCTTTATGTCCCAAATAGAATTTGTGATTCTCCTAAGTTTGCAACTTTATGGAAAAACTTGGTATTTTCATCACCTTCCTTAACCTAGTTAGCTCTACTTTTTAATTGCCACTCCTTAATAGTTTTAAGTAGCTAGGTTTTTCCCTCTTCCGGATTACAAAGATACAATTTTACTGCATTAGGAAAGTTCAAGGAGATATAGGATTTGAAGGTGGACTCATATTTTGATTCAATAGAGAACAATTCCCTTTCCCGCTCATGTTATATATTTTTAGCCAAGATTTTAACATGCTTCTTGAGTTATTTCATTTTATAAACCCAAGATTCCATAAAAAAAAAGAGGGCACAGCTGATAACCCCTTCCAATAGGAATTAACTAAAGAGATGAATGTATCATTTTTATACATGAGTGATTGGATTTGAAGGGAAATTTGAAGGAAAATTTGAAGGAAAATGGGAAAATGATGGGAAGAGCCCTCTGAACAAACCCAAGGCTAAAATTTTTCCATCTTAACAACCATGAGATAAACTATTAGAAACAATATATCCTTTTATAAATTTTGTGAACTCCCCACCACCCATTCCTCCAGGTAGGGGCTAGAGGGATAGGGAATGTAGATTTTTACTATGTAGATTCAACAGCTCGTGATATGCTCAAACACAAGGCAAGAATCTACTCTACTCTTCAGCGGAAACCAAAATTGATCAATGAAAACAATAAGCAAAAAAGGAAGAATATCATTCACACATAACACAATATTTCTCTGGGGAAAGCAACAGCTAAAAACCCCGACTAACTATATTGCATTAACTAGAAGATCTGAGAATAAAATACAATGTGTGTTCAACCTTGAACAATTCATGCACAAGTATAATCTAACTCTCTACCTCACAAGCTAGCTCAAGCCAACACTTAGCCAATTCTGCTGCCTGCAAAGCTCCTACGTGTTGTCCCTACGGGAATTAGCCCATATTTAATTGGGAAATCTTCATCCAAAACTACACGATCCGTCCATAGGCCCTCAACTGATTGCATGCACCATCTTTACAACATAGAAAATTATAGCACTGATAGTACATTGTCCCTGAACTCTAATCTCAACTGGGTCTTCCTCTGAACTGACATGCATGAGTTATTTATGAGTGAATCTTCAATTAATTGGTGTGTTATTGTAGATGCATTGGTGTCCATCCCCACTACTAAACCTCCTACTAGTTCCTCCAACAATTAGAACTAGTTTAACTGACTATAAATCAGTTAGGCTGAGTTATCTAATTACAACTCAAAAGAACTCAACTTGGGCCAATAAAATTTAGGGATCACTCTACATGACTCTCGATAGACTTCCAACTTGAAATTCCTAATTCAATTAAGTCAATTTAACTTAATTAACTATTTCAAGTTGCTGTGAGAATAGAATTACAATTTAATTCAAGGACAAAATAAATTGGAATTTCTTGTTGTTATTTTCAACACTCCCTCTCAACAAGAAAGGGATTATCTTCTATCTGCTTCTGTTGAACTAAGTGCAACTGATCTCTGTTTCCTGTTGTACCAAGAAACAACTGCTAACTGAATACTAAAGATCCCACCTAATGTTCTCTTCCTATCGGATGTACTCCCTACCCAATCTACATTGGTGAAGCCTTGAAGCTTCACTCCCTCTCCTTGTTTGTACCATAAAACATACTAATTAGTGCCTCTGAGGTATCTCAACACATGTTTGGCTACCTTCCAATACAACTTGGTTGGCTTAACCATCGCTTGACTTAGCTAGTTAATTGCATAACACATGTTCAGTTGTGCGTTCACCAAATAAATGAGTGAACACACAAGCTACCTGTAAATAGTGGCTTCCATTACTTCACCAGAAGTAACATCCTCCTTCCTCCAGATAAATGCTAGAGGAGTCTCCATGGGTTTACTTCTCTCCATGTGAAACCTCCTAAGTATTCCGTTTGCATACTTGCCCTGAGAGACAAACAATTCCTCGTCACCTTGTCATACTTCCATGCCCAAAAAGTAGTGCATGAGCCCCAATTCCTTCATTTCGAACTCTCTTGCAAGATCCTCTTTGCAAGACTAGATCAGCTTATCATCACCTGTCAAAATCAAATCGTTGACATATAACACAATAATCAACAATTTACCTTCAACCACAATATGGTAAAAGTGTGCATCTGCTTGACTTTTGATGAAGCCCAACCCGGTGAAGTAACTACCGATCCTCGTGTACCAAGCATGGGGTGCTTGTTTCATCCCATACAACACTCGCTTGAGTTGGCACACATGCAACTCTCGGTTGAAGGTCTCAAAACCTTCAGGGTACTCAATATACACCTCTTCCTCAATCATGTCATTGAGCAATGCAGTCTTTACATCCATTTGATGTATCTTCCATCTCATATGTGTTGACAGTGCTAGAATGGATCTAATAGATAAGTACCTCGCAATAGGAGAAAAAGTCTCATCGTAATCGATCCCCTCAACCTGAGAAAAACCTTTGGCCACAAAACTGGCTTTGTGTTTCTCCACACTACCATCCGTTGCTTTCTTTACCTTGTAAAGACATCAATAACTCACCACTGACTTGTCCGTTGGTATTGGGACCACATCCCAAATATTTTTCATGATAATGGAGTCATACTCATCAACCATAGCATCAACCCAAACTGGTTGTTGCACTGCTTCCTCAAAAGAGGATGGCTTAGTCTCTACACATCCACTCATCAGAGCTGTGTAGCTAGTGTACCTATCTGGTGACCTCCTCTGCCTGCACTATGATGTGGGTGCTCCCACATTCTCTATAGCATCATGCAATAACCTGTTAGCCTCTCTCGTGTGCTTTCTCCCATCTCTGGAAGACTCTGCAAGTGTGGGGACTCTTGGATCCTCTACATGTGGCTACTCCACATCCTCCTGAGGTTCCTCCTTAGGAGATAAAAGCTCCTCAACTACATATAATTGAAGTTCCCTCTCAAGGGAACATCTAATGGCCTCATCGAATTTTACATCCCTGTGAACCATTGTCATCTTGTTGGTCTGTAGGTACACCCAATAGTTGTGAGTTGTATCAGTGTACCCCACAAATATCCCCAACTATTTTGTTGGCTCAAGCTTCTTCTCTGCATCTTTGGTTACATGGAAGTAGACTAATGAACCAAAAATCCTGAAGTGTCCCACATCTGATTTCTTCCTTGAAAATCCCTCTTCTGGTGTACTCATCCCAAGAATTAGATGAGTGCTTTTGTTCTGCAAATAAATAGTTTTGTTGCATGCCTCATACCACAAGTGTAGTGGTAGGCCCTGATCAGGCAACATTTCCCGTGCCACTCCTATAATGCTTATGTTTTTCCTTTCATCCACCCCATTTTCTTGTGGGTTATGAGGTGTTACCAACTACCATCAAATGCCTTTTGATGCACAAAAGTTTTTTGAAATTATTTGACACATACTCTCCACTGTTATCACTCCTAAGAGATTTAACCTTCATGCTAGTATCTTTCTCGACCAATGCTTTAAATTCACAAACTTTGCAAAAGTTTGATATTTCTCCTGCATGAAGAAGATCCAAAACTTACGAGAAAAATCGTCAACAAATATAACATAATACCTATGCTTGGTCATGGATGTTATCGACAATGGTCCACACACTTCTGAGTGAACTTGATCTAGGATCACTTGTACTCGACTATCTTTGTCATGAAAGGAAGCTTTGGTGTATTTTTCCAAGGTACACCCTTTGGATGTGTCAACCTGCTTTAGTGTACCCTTGGGAAGACTGATCGAAATTTTTTGCATGATTTTCAAAGCGCCATGGTGCAAGTGACCTAACTGCCTATGCCACAACTCACCGATGTCCCAGCTCTGCACCTTCTCTGCTTTCATGCTCAAGGCAGCACAATCTTCTACCTTCGTCTTGTAGAGATTCTTCACTTGGACCCCTATCCTTTCCATCTATCTCGTGGCTATTTGATAAAGGAATGCCTTTCCCTTACTAAATATCACATCATAGCCTTTATCCTCCAACATGGAAACAAATACCAAGTTCCTATTTAAACCAAGAACATACATAACATCTCACAAAGTGAGGGGAGAATCTGACTCCCTCCGAAAGGTAACTATACCAATCTTAGTAGTGATATAACTCCCATCATCACCCGTCTCGATATGCATCTGGAGATCCTTATCCTCCAAGTTAGTGAAGAGCTCTTTGTTACCAGTGATGTGGAAAGAAGCTCCACTATCCAAGTACCATACACTACCCATCATCGATGACACCATACAAGTGATGAGGGTAAAGTCCAGTTCAAATTGTGAAGCAAGAGCCTCACCTCTCGCTCCTCCTGAGAGCTTCTTAGCATTCTTGAGTGGACAATTTGTGGCAAAATGTCCGAGCTCGTGATAGTGAAAGCACTTGACTTTTGACATGTCCTTCTTTCCTCCATGACAAGAATCTGATTTGGAAGGGGATGACTTCCCCTTCCCTTTCTTTTCCTTACCCGCTAAGGCACAATCCTCCTCATCATCAACCTTTGATGAGGATCCGCCTTTGGTGTTCCGTCGAAACTCTTCCTGTACCAAGCCGAACCACAACCACTCCCACTCTGGTAGCTTCTCCCTCCCACTGAAAAGGTCTTGGTAACTATGTCATCTCTTGGGAAGTCCTAGAAGTTCTAGGCTCACCGGATCATCTTCAGCAACAGTAATCTTGACACTTCCAAGTTCATCCTGACACAGGGTGAACTTGGTCAAGTACTTTGAAATTGAGTCGCCCTTCTCCATCTTGATCTTTATGAGTTTTTCCTTCAGTTCCAACTTCCTATGTTCACTGTTATTTTGAAACAGGTCCATCAATATCTTCCACATTGCAAATGGAGTTTCCTTACCGTGGATGTTTGAGACAATGTGATCTCGAACTCCTTCCAGGATAATCCTTCTCGCTTTTGGCACACACTTTCTCCATTCAGCCAGATCTGAAGCATCCGATGTTGGAGGCTTATGAATGTCATTATGTATGAATTTCTTTAGGCCCATTGCCTCCATCCTGTTCTTCCACGCTATGTAATTCGAGCTGCCCTCCAGGGCATACTCAAGTCTCAAACCGTAGAAATCCATTTTGCGACTCTGAAGTATGAACTGCAAATTTCAATTCACCTGCACCACAAACTTGAATTCTCCTCTTCTATAATATCCTTTGCTTTGATACCATGTGTATTTTTATTATGTAGATTCAACAATCCATGTGATATGCTAAAACACAAGACAAGAATCTACTCTACTCTTCAGCGGAAACCAAAATTTATCAATGAAAACAACAAGCAGAAAAGGAAAAATATCAATCACACATTACACAATATTTCTCTGGGGAAAGTAATACCTAAAAACCTCAGCTATCTATATAGCATTAACTAGAAGATTTGAGAATAAAATACAATGCTTGTTCAACCTCGAACAATTCTTGCACAAGTATAATCTAACTCTCTACCTCACATGACAGCTCAAGCCAACACTTAGCCAATTATGTTGCCTGCCAAGCTCCTACTTCCTTGCACTGTCCCTATGGGAATTAGCCCATATTTATTTGGGAAATTCTCATCCAAAATTATGCAATCCATCCATAGGCCCTTAACTGATTGCACGCACCATCTGTACAACTCATAAAATTATACAACTAATAGTACATTGTCCCTAAACTCTAATCTCCACTGGGTCTTCCTCCGAACTGACATGCAAGAATTATTTATGATGAATCTTCAGTTAACTAGTGTGGTACTATGGATGCACTAGTGCCCGTCCCCAATACTTGACCTCCTACTTGTTCCTCCAAAAGTTAGAGCTAGTTTAACTGACTATAACTCAATTAGACTAAGTTATCTAATTACATCTCAAAAAAACTCAACCTAGGCCCCTGAAATTTAGGGATCAGTCTACATGACTCTAGATAGACTTCCAACTCGAATTTCCTAAGTCAATTAAGTCAATTTAAATTAATTAGCAATTACAAGTTTCTATTATAATACAATTACAATTTAATTCAAGGACAAATTAAATTGGAATTTCTTGTTGCTCTTTTAATGGGGAAGACATCAATGAGATTGGAACCTTGAATAAGCAAAGAGAAATATGGGGCTAGAGGGTCAATCCAGGCATTGACCCCCTAGAATTCACTAGTAGAGGTGGTGAAATTCAAGTCCCCAATTAAATTGAGGGTATGTTCCATTAGTAAACCACTTGCCTAAATATGTTTCCATAACACCTCTCTATCCTCATACATCCCATAACAATTAACAAGTAATATTGGACTCTTTAGCACTCTAAGATGTGCTTTTAATATGACACCAATGTTCAAAAGGAAAGGTCTAAGCACAACATTGCACAGGTTCCACATGACCAGGATGCCTCCACATTGACCTACAACATCAACAATGCAAAAATACCACTGAGGACAAATCTTAAGGATCTCCTCCCTAGCATTGTCACCTAACACCATAGTTTCCTAAGTATAAAGTACAAAGGGTCTATGGAGACCAATTAATCTTGAGCGAGTATGTTTTTTTGGAGGGCCCCTAACTCCTCGGATATTATAAGACATTAGGCTCATAAAGTAAACTCACTAAAGGGCCTTTCCGCTCTAAGTTCCATATGATTAACAGAAGTGTTTGTGACCTCCTTAAAGATCCCTCCTTGGGTTAATCCCTCCCAGGAAAGTTCTTTCTTGTTATTTTTTTTCTAATAGTCACATTTTTTAAAGAGGAAGATGGGTTCAAGGAATTTAGAGCCAAATGGTGAGGAGAGGGAAAGACAATAATGGAGGGTAAATTTAGGGAATCTGTTGTAGTTGCTACAACACTCTCCAAAATTTATGCCTCATTTAAATTTTGGATCCCCCTAATGATCATGGTGTCTATCATTTCAAGTCATCAAAGTCATGCTTGGTCATTGTTTTAAGTGTTCAAGTATTCTCTTAGAATATCTAAATGTTGAAGCACATTATTTTCACAAGCCTGAGTCCTTTTTCCTTCACGACGCACCCCTATTCTTTAGGCCTAGTGCACCTTCCCAAAGTTTTCCTCGCACATTTTTTTGAAATAGTGCCTAACACACTTCCTAGAGATAGTCCTACCGCACTTTCTTGATATAGGGTGAGCACACTTCTTGTTGATAGGGAAAGTGGACTTTCTCAAGTGTGTGTTGTTGCACTCCTTAGTGGCATTCATCACTCTTATCTCCTAGTTTTTAGATATGTGCTAAACGCACTTACAAACCCTAACCCTAATTGCATGTGTGCTCTCCCTATATAAAGAATCCAACCCAAATCTCATTTCACACTTATCTTTCACTTTTAAGCTCTATGCATTTTTGGAGTAGAAGGGTCATCCTTCACTCTTGGTCACAAGTGCACTCTCCTTTGGGGTAGGTTTATCAACTGTTTCACTTTGAAATTTCAATCTTGTATGTGTTGCTTCATTTATTGCATGATGTTTTTGGTGTCTCAAGATGGTCAGGTTCATTTTCAAAAGGTCTCTAAGTAATAGCACACTTTCTATTTAAAGTTACTAGAAAAATTTTGAGGTAAAACATGGGCCTCAAAAAAAAAATATACAACCAAAATCAGCTTTATAAGAACCAATAGGATCCAATATGATGATGTCAACCATGAGGGATGATTCACTATTTTTGGAATAAAAAGGTAAAAAGAGTAAAAATAAAAAAACTACCTTTTCAACTCATATTTTCAACTTATCTCCCTACAATTTTATTCAAATTTCAAGTGGGAGCACTTTTTGGATGCAAAATTTAATTCCTCATCCAAAGAGTAATGTTGCATACTTTCGATGGACCCTGCTACAAAAAAAATGAGAAATACATGGAAAAAGTGATTGCAATCAGGTTTTTTCATGTATTTCTCATGTTTCATTTAGCAAGGTCCATCAAAAGTATGCAACATGGGTACTCCTTAGATGAGAAATTAAATTATGCATCCAACGAGTGCTCTCGCTCAAAATTTGAGTAAAACCATAGGGAGATAAGTTTAAAATATGAGTTGAAAAAATAGCTTTTCCTTTTCCTTATAAAATTTGATCATGTAACTTTCTAATATTATTTTATTGTTTCACTATTATTTTATAATATTCCTTAGGAGGCCCATTTTATACCTCAAAATTTCTCTAATGTGACATTTTTGTTGCAAAGACTTGTCTTAATGGTCGCACTTAGAGATTAATGTTGTTTTATTGTCATTTAAGTGTCTACATGTTGGTTTTGGGTATTGTGCATATTCTTGTCATAAGTTTGATTGTGTGTGGTTGTGTGGTCATGTTTAGGACCTATTTGTATGTTCTTGCTCTCTTCCTCTCATTCCACTGATCTCACACTTGACTAATTTTAGGGTTCTCCCTTGTCGCATAAGCTATGAACACACTGGACTTTCATCCCAAGTGATGAGCCCATAACACACTTCCAAGCCTCAGTTGTGAGACTCTTGTATCCTAGACTTGCAACCTGCACCCATCTTGAGGTCATTTCCCTTCACAAGCACATAGCACATCTCCAGAGCACATTCACCCAACCTCTTGCTCCTTACACCTGCACTTTGTGTCAAGCCTTGGTAGCCTTGTCTTATGGAGCGCATAGTGCACTTCTAGTGGAAAGTAAGGTCACCCCTATTCCCTTTCAATTGTGACTCATTCTCAACCAAGAGAATTCTTCTCAATCATAATGCAATGTGCATCTTCAGTATTCAAGCCTTTAGCCACAATCTCTAAGACCTATGCTTTACACCTAGGCTTGTCCCTCCCTCATGCCCTAGCGCAGTGCGCACTTCTAGTGCCCAAACTCCCAACCTTTTCCTCTTGAACCTGTGCCACATGCCCAAGAAATCTCCTCTTTCAATACTAGCGCATCGTCCCATCATAGTTGGCATCATGTGTGAGAAAACAAGATAGAATAGGTGATTTTGGGACTCATATTGTCTTTCCATGAGTAAGTTTACTTGTTAGGTACTATTTATCTAGTGTTAATTAGTCCACCATCTTAACATGGCAAGTGATATTCAAGGAGTTCATCAAGAAGAGGCTTCAATAATACACTTATCCAGATGAGACACAAGGATACCAACATGCACGAGTTAAAGGAATTTTGGACTATGACAGATAGATGGTGACCCAAGATGACATAGAAAGCCCCAATACTATATTTAGACCTTTTGGAGGGTGAATATGAAGTACATTCTAGACCTATCATAAAGAATTGAAGACAAAGCAGCAGAGAACCAAACTTGGCATCAACACATTGCAATGAGGCTTCATGTCATAGTGGCCAAATTGTAGCTTCCTAAAATGTGAACACAAGAGTGTTATTTTGTTCTGTGTATTTTCACCACAATTTTGGTGGAACATAATTTCGAAATTTCAAAATTAGAGAATATAAAATGTGTGAAAACCTAAGGGTCACACATGGAATGTGAAAAGTCACTAGGAAGTCCAAAAGTCATATAGGAGATCAAGAGTCATGAGGGAGGTCAAGAGTCACATGGGAGGTGAAAGGTCACCTCATTTTTTATAAATAAGCCCTCTTAACTCAAGTAAAGGAATTTTAGCCTTGGCTTCTCTAGCTTGGCATGGGTACGAAGATCATTCTTTTGTGGAGCAAGTGGTGGCTTCATGTTCCACTATTGGGGCTAGTGATGCATCATTGTAATTGTGTATCTTGGCACTTTCACTTAATGTTTTGAATCTCTCAGGGTTGGGCATACTTTCATGCATGTATCATGAATGTTGTAAGACTATTCTTTCATGTTTTCAATGTATGTTTGTGTTCATATATACTAAATGAAATGAACTATTTCATTGGCTTTGGTAAACATCTTAATTGATTTGTGTGTCCTTACTTGCTTTCATGATCGTTGTTACTTTGAAAACTAGTTTTCAGATTAATTAACGATTTTTTGTATGTATG
This sequence comes from Pinus taeda, assembly GCA_000404065.3. Classification (NCBI taxonomy): domain Eukaryota; kingdom Viridiplantae; phylum Streptophyta; class Pinopsida; order Pinales; family Pinaceae; genus Pinus; species Pinus taeda. Next base: position 205,020 of record APFE030491082.1, on the reverse strand, counting down.
TGTATGTCTTTATTAGGATGGTACTATTAGTTTTCTTATAAAGGCTCACTCTATCTTTTCCTATATGTGAAATTAGTACTTTACACACATTGCAATTGTGTGTTTCACAAATCTAACTTTCTTATCTCAAAAATTTATGTGCATGCTCTCTTATGTTGTTGATTTTAGACAAGGTGAATCTTTAAGATTATTATAAACACAGTTGGGTCAATTTCCCGGATGGGGATCCTATCCCAAATGGTGTGAGGTCTAGTTGGGACTTCATACAAGGGAAACCCCTTTGTTGAAAATTGTAACTAATTTTGGTCTTCATAATGATCTAATTGTAATCATGTCATTGTATAATCTTTATAAAGAAAGAAAAAGAAATTATATTTTATTTTTGGAGTATGGGTTTCATACTCAGGCTTGAGTAAAAAAACTTGTTCTTCATGCATTTAGGTTTTCTAGGTGTTTCTAGATATTTCTAGGATAAAGAATAATATTGGTCATGTGTCATAGTCCCATTTGGGCTCATTGTAATAAAAAATAATATTTATTTTGACAAGACAAATCCACTTATAAGCCCAAGACCAAGTCAGCCCAAGGAGCAAATCAAGTTGACCTAAAGGAGGGGAACTTGACCCTCAAGAAAGGCCATATAAAGCAGAGAAGCTTGACTCATTTGGACACTTACCAAAGACAAGTTTGATCTGCAACAATGAAGGTGAGAAAGAGTAGCTAAAAGGATGAAGAAGAGGAGAAATAATCAAAGTTTTGAAGATCATATTTTCTTGTCTCTCTATTAGGGTTTGTGAAGCTGCCTATGAAGCTTCCATTTGTAGGAGGCCAAAGTTATGGGGGTGAAATTATGTAAATTAGTTGCAAGCATCGAAGTTGGCGCAATATCAAAGTTTTGGAAGTTGTCTTGAAGAAGATCTTGTTGGGGGCTGACTTGGGGCCTGGAGGGTTTGTTGGATTTGATCCATGGGTCTTGGAAGTATCTTTGTGAGAACATTCTATAAGAAGAGAAGCATTTTTTTCTAGGATTTCTTATTGGAGGGGTGTTAAGTTATGGTATGTTCTATGCATGAATTTTTGCCCTGGTTTCCAATTTTAACAAGGGGTTTTACCCTCACTTGGAGCCTATATATTGTGTACTTTGTTTATTTATGATCTTCATTGGACTTCTAGCACCATCAACAGAATCCTTATAGGAAGGGTTAAGGGGATGAGAGCCAGAAAAAGAGAAAAACCCTTCTTAGGTTTGGCAACAAGTTGTGGAACCATAGTAGTAGGAGGTTGTTTAGAGGGAGGAGGGGATTTGGGCTCCTATCCGAGCGCCTAAAAATATCAAAACGATTTATGTTATTGGAATTTTAACTTATGTAGATTTTGAAATTTTAATATATGAAATCATATTGAGTATTCAAAATTATTTAAAAATTTTACCAATAAGAAAATAATTTTAGATATTCTTTATCTTATACTCTTTAATAACATAAGTTTTGAATTAGCCCCTGGGGGTGTTACACTGAAATTCGTCACCATGACTATCTGCAGTTAATATGGGTCCATCAATAGTCATATTGTCCTCCTTGTCAAGCCTCATACCTCTGCTCTTCATGTCAAACTTCAAAAAGAGAGAAAGTCACTTAAAAACATGTTTATCTCTGGGTACGCAGGTTCTCTCTACCTTGCCTGCGTGTACGCACTCCAAACACCCTGTACCTGCGTACTTGTACGCTCTGTAAACCAAAGGATGGGTGCGTACCCCTGTAAAGGTCAAAAGGCGCAAGTTTCATCTTTAAAAAGTTACTTGTGGTCACTTCTAGAGCCCTCTAGAAGAGTGTTTGACGTGTATTGAGCGCCTCCAGATGGTTCATGCATCCCTATGATAGAGGAACTTATCCCATCAAGAGAGGAGCTACCCCATCCAAAAGAGGGAGTATCCCATTGATGTTGGAACTGAATAACTTCCTCTAGAACACTATAAATACAGGCCTTGGGCCAGAGGAGGGGAGGTTGAAAGCTGAACATTCCAAAGGGTAGATGCTGCTGGAATGAGGACTTCCATTGTAAGCTTGTGAGGAGAGATTACCATCCTTTCTTGTTTTATTTGGAAGTGGGTGAGCTTGTCAAAGTAGAGGAAAACTCTAGCTGGACCCTGGGAGGAACTTGCACAACACCAAGGCTCAGGTTGTAATGGTTTCTTTTTTGTTTCCTTAATACAAATAAGTCCATTCTTCTCAATGATTTGTTGTTAATGAATTGTTTCATATACTCCTTGGTCTATATGTTGAATATGCTTTGTTTTATGGAATATTCAGGTGTTATGTAATCGTTTGATTGTTAGCGTATGTAGGTTTCAAAGTGAAGGAGGAGCTCATCTGGATCAAGGAATCTAGGCTGCTACAACGAGCGTTGGACCTAAGGTAAGATCGAAAAACACTTGGTTTCTCATAAGATAATGTATATTTAGAGAAGGATTGCTCTTTCTTGTTCTGTTTGTCACTAGAGAGTCTTAGACTCCTAGGGAGGTTAGTTTTGTCCGCAAAAATAACTCTTTCCGCATGACAGTTCTCCATAATGGAGTGTCGATAGATTGGTCCATAGGGCAGTGGTTTACCTCAGGTCAGATCAATGGAGTGCTTGACCTGGCAATGCAAAGACACCCCTGCCGGGGAGGTGAAGATGTCCTCATACTCCTCCATGACCTTGTTCATCAGTTGTTGTCATGGAGAGGGGCTCTATCTAGAGGTCGTGGCCACTGTCTTCTTCTTTCCTTTAGGGTGTATCCTACAAGGTAGTACTGCTACTTGATGGCATTCCGGGATGAATTCCAAGTGGGTGTAGATGAAAACAGTGAGGCCGTAGTTTCATCCTTCTTCTTGTAGTAGGTTTCCCATTAGTCCTTCACATGGGGGCCAACTTTTAGAAGAGCGAAAGTAATATTTTCCTATCTGATAAAATCATGGACAAAAAACTACCCTTCTAGTAGATTTAGCTATTTATCTATAGTGTCTACATCTATCTAACCCTCAAATATGGGAATGTCAAAGTTAACTTGTACCTTGAAGGATGTGGTGCTTCCAGAGTAGCTGTTGGAAGTAGATGTGTCACCCCTGGGTAGCCATTGAAGGATCTCAACAAATTTGTCCATCATTGTGTTCCTTTGTCGCTTGAGGGCCTCTTCGAGCAAGAATTTCATAGGATCTCCTTCCCCCTTGTCTTTCTTTTCATTTGCCATGGGAGGGCATTGGGATTTGTGACGTTGGTCTTGCAAAGGTTGGATGAGTTCAAGCCATAACTCCTTATATCCTGACCTCGTTGGGGACATGAAAATAAAAATAGAGAAAGAGCAGACCGATCTAATACCACTCATTCGGATTTAAATAGGAACACAACAAATTATAAATATGACCATAACTACAGAGATGCAACAAATATAATACTTCATTTCATTGATGTAAAATACTGAAATATTCGTACAAACAGAAATGGAAATAACCTAGCTCGGGTGATGGTAGCTCATCTCTGAGAAGAGATGTGGTAGCTACATGCCTCTGAACTATTTTATAATGAGGCTTGAAGGCCTATTTATTGTTGAGAAATAGTGGAAAACCATAAACATTGAAAAAACTAACCCTATGAGATGAAGCGCCAAACTAGGGGCCCCGTTTTGGGTAAATTGGTACATCAACCTCCCGAGGTCGTAACTTTGGCATACGATCTCCGTTTGACATGCAAAATACCTCTTTAGAAGTATCTATCCAATGAATTTAACTTTTGGATGAGAAACGTCGATCCATGAATCCATGTTGCTCCCAGTTTTCCCAAAAAACGTCTTTTAAGGCCTCGAAACAACTCTAGAAGTTCAGTACCCGAAAAACTACCAAAAATAGTAAATTGTGCTATAAATAAGGAAACTAAAAAATTAAAAGAAACAATGGTGGAGGTCCAAGTGGAATAGGTGGGTGGCCACTAATATCCACCTAGATCATGCATGTTCTAATGATTACGGGTTATGGAACTTTCAGTTTGGACACTTTCACTTCTCTCGTTTAGGATTGTTGTAGCAGAAACAATTGGTTAGAGGATAGCTCTCATCAAAGAACCTACTAGTACTTGTCAGTGTTACATCTTGGGAAAGAAACACCATGAAACTTTTCCAAAGAGAGTTGCATACAAAGTAAAGAAACCTCTTGAGCTAGTGCATACATTCTTGTGTGGACCTATGAGGACATAATCGATTGGTGGAAGTATTTACTTCCTCACTTTCATTGATGACTATAGTATAAATACTTGGGTTTACTTCCTGAAGAAGAAGTATGAAACTTTTGAAAACTTTAAGGAATTCAAAGCTTTTACAGAGAACTAAAGCGATCAACAGATCAAGGTATTGAGGTTAGATCATGGTGGAGAATACGATTTGAAGGCATTCCATGATTACTGCAAACGACATGGGATCATAAAATAGTTTACAACTAGATACACACCGCAGCAGAATAATGTAACAGAGAGAAAGAACAAGAAAATTATGAACATGACAAGGATCATGTTAAAAGGAAGAAACGTATCTAATGAGTATTGGGAAGAAGTAGTTGCATGTTCTTTTATGTGATAAAAAAATCTCCTATGAAGAGTGTGATGAACAAAGTACTAGAAGAAGCATGGTCAGGTATGCCATGTAGTGTATCTCATCTCAGAGTGTTTGGATGTGTAGCCTATACACATGTTCCTAAGGACTTAAGAGTAAGTTGGATGATAAAAGTGAAAATGCATATTTATTCGTTATAGTGAGCAGTCAAAAGCTTACAAGTTACATAACCCTGTCACTAAGAAAACTATAATCAATAGAGATGGTGCATTCAAAGAACAAGAGTCATGGAATGGGACTGTAGACAAAACAGTTGATGCACAAACACCATTAATCGAAGAGGATTTACCAGAGAAGGAGTAGCAAGAATTACAAAAGCAGACACTAGCAAGGACTCCAAGGTTTTTTGATCAACATGGTTCTTCAAGCAGATCAACATATTGGAATTCTCCTAGCAACCAATCAGGTGATGAATCAAGCAATGGTAAGAGAAAGATGAGAAGTTTGAAAGATATTTATGATGACTTGGATGTTAGTTCAACTTTTTCATTGTTTTCTTTTCAACCTTCTTCGTTTGAAGAAGCAATTAGAGATGAAAATTGGGTGCAAGCCATGGATGAAGAAATTGAAGCTATTCAAAAGAATGACACTTGGGATTTGGTTGATTTTCCAAGGGACAAAAATATCATTGGTGTAAAATGGGTGTAGAAAACAAAATTGACTGAGAAAGGTGAAATTGACAAATTTAAAGCAATACTTGTAGCAAAAGGATTCTTACAGCAACCAGGAATAGATTTTGGAGAAATGTTTGCTCTGGTAGCTAGATTGGATACTATAAGAGAATTTCTAGCCAAAACAACTTAGAACAAGTGGAAAGTATATCAGATGGATGTGAAATCAGCCTTCTTGAATGGATTAATAGAAGAAGAAATCTATGTGTAGAAGCCTTTAGGTTATGAAGTTGAAGGTAAAGAAGATAAAGTTTACAGGTTCAACAAAGTACTCTATGGACTCAAGTAAGCACCTAGATCTTGGTATAGAAGAATTGATAACTACATGATTAAGAATGGATTTTGTAGAAGCAACATTGATCCTACGTTGTACACAAAGGTAAATGAGCATGGACAGATTTTGATTCTCTGTTTATATGTTGATGACATGATTTATACAGGTGATTTTGAATTGGATGAATTTAAAGAAGCCATGATGAAATAATTTGAGATGACAGATCTTGGTCTCATGAAATATTTTCTTGGCATAGAATTTGAGGGATCTGAAAAAGGAATTTTTATTTGTGAAAATAAATATGCCAAATATTTGCTTGAAAAGATTTGGGATGGAGAATTGCAAACTTGCAAATTTGTCCCTACATTAGTTGCAAGAGGTGCAAAGTTAAGCAAGGATGATAAAGGATCAAATGTCAATCCAAATCTATTAAAAGGATTAGTTGGCAACCTCATGTATCTCATAGCTACAAGACCAAATAGTATGCAAGGACTAAGTCTGAATTCCAAATTTATGGAGACTCCAAAAGACACACATTGGAGACTAGAAAAAATGATTTTGAGATACATAAAAGGAACTAAAGATTGTGGAATAATGTATGCAAGCACAAAAAACAAGGATATGATTGGATATACAGATATTGATTTTGTAGGTAGTTTGGATGATAAGAAGAGCACTTCCGGTTATGTGTTCCATCTTGGTTCAGGTTTGATTTCATGGGAAAATAAGAAGCAACATATTGTGACACTTTCATCAACAAAATCAGGATATGTAGAAGCAACATCAACAATGTATCAAGGAGTGTGGTTAAGAAGAGTATTTGATGAACTTAGGGAAAAAAACAAGGATCAACAACAATATATTGTGACAACATCTCAATGATTGAACTATCCAAGAATAGTGTGTTTCATAAAAAGAGAAAGCATATTGATACTAGATATCACTTTATTAGAGAACTTATGAGCAATGAAGAAGTTCACTTGAAGCCTTGTAAATCTAGTAAACAATTGGCTGATATATTTACTAAGTTGGTATTAAAATATGTGTTTGAGTTTGATAGAAGAAACTTGGGCGTTGTAAGCCTAGCTGAGCCATAGACCAACATACATGTTTGATTTTTCATGAGTCATTTCGTAGTTTAGAATTTGTAATTAAGGAGGAGTATTAAAATAGATCCTTACTCTAGCCTAAAGAGTTGTATAAATTTAGAGAGTGAGTCAAGTTGAGTTAAGTAAAGTTGAATCTAGTGTGTTGTTGCATGCCAAGTTATTTTAGGCAAGTCACTAGTCAGAAAAGGTTTAAATACCCCTCACTCAGTTCATTGTAATCATCAAGTTTTTGTGCAAGCAATAGAAGAGCCACAACTCTAATATTGTGTGTGAATTATCCGTGGTATTTTGTGTCTATCCTCCTCTACCTTTCCATCAAATTTCATGACCATCATCCTTTTCATCTCTATCCCATGTCATCATCGTCATTTTATTTCTCATTTTCATCCTTGTTATCATCATTATCACCATTCTCATTGTCATTATTATCATAACCATTATCACCAAAAAAAATTTGGTAATATATTTAATACCATGATCGTAATTGTATTATTTGTTTTTATCATCATTGTCATGGTCATAGTCATCTTAATCATCCTCATTGTCAAACTCATTATCATACTCCTCCTCATCATCATTATCCTCATCCTTATTATCATCGGCCTCCTCCCAATCATCATTCTTATCATTATTATTCTCATAATCAACATTGTAACACACAATAAAAAAATGTGGATAGTACATTTAACGTCATCACCGTGGTTATTATTGTCATTCCTTTCTTCATTATCCCATCATTTTTATCACTATTATTCTCATAATCATAATTGTCAACACATCATAAAAAATGAGGGTCTTACATTTAACAACATCATTATCATCATCACCATCACCATTGTTATTATTCTCATCCATTTTTGCATCATCCTTTTTATAAATTAAATGGCTGGTAAAATACGAGAGGCATAAATCTATAATCAAAATCAAAACACTCACTTCATAACACATCTCACGTTAGTAAAACTAAAAAAACACAAAAATAGCTAAATTATGGTTATTATTCTCATCTGTTTCTTCATCATCCTTGTTATAAATTAAATGGCTGGTAAAATACGATAGGTGTAAATCTATAATAAACATCAAAACGCTCACTTCATGACACATCTCACCTTAGTTAAATTAAAAAAATAGAAAAATAACTAAATTATAACTTCAATTTAAGTATTATTAATTATAAAAATAATTAAGATATAAATTAAACATATATAAATTTAAAAAATCATGGAATAAGATTCTCCACCATAGATATTTACTCTCACTTTACCATAGAGATTCTTAACCTATAAATAGTCTTTGTTACAATAACATGGGCGAATATCATGGCTTATCAATATGACATGACCAAAAAACCATACCTCGCCTCATATAACACTTTTTCATATGACATTTTTTAAAATTAATCAATTGAATTAAAATTGCATAAAGGGCATAACTACTTCTGAGATAAATCTCAACCTTTGATTTTTGTAGACTACCATGAATATTACACAATATTAGAGAATATGAATGTTCTAGAATATTATGTGGAGATTAAATCCCTACAATCCATCTATTGATAATTAAATTAAAATTTTGGAATCCTTATTCCAAAATGGAGGGAAATTACATCATTCTACGGACATATGTTTTCTACTTTTGAATATGAAATACATGTAGTAATATTTTAATTTGGAAAATCTGAATCATAAATACAATATTTCGATCTCAACTATATATGTATGGTATAAAACATGTGAAAATAAATAATTTCTTATAATTAAAACTTTGTATTAGTGATTTTCTCAAAACTAGCATAGATCCATTATAAATCTAGATCTAGTGAAAACTCAAAAGAATCAAATCTCATGTGTAAACATTTTCTCAGATTTTACACTAAAAAATTTTGCATCTACAAACATAATCCCTGAATATACTTAATAAATCCAGCATCAAAATAGATATATAAACTATTTATGTAACATAATTTTTCTTAATTTTAATTTATAAAAACTATATATAAAAAAATAAAATATATTACCTATTAAATTTTTATATATTTATATAAATTATTAACCATAACAATATGAAAGACCTACCATGTAGTCCAAAAGCAACGTCAATATTATGTTTAAGAATAACCAGACATGGCTACATCAAACCAAAAATAATTTTTTTTTTTGTTGGTCTGGGTATTTATAAGTTTACGGAAAATTTAAAAATATTTTCGTTAATGAATAACTCTTGAATTTTACATCAATGCTCAACCTCAATATTTTAGGGTAACACTTTTTTCAGACCAAAACATTGCTAGACTAATTTATCAATAAAATACCATTGATATAAAACCAACACAAAGTTTCCCTAAAACCAGTAAAGCCCATTATCATGGATCAACCTTTGTTTTTAGAGAAGTAACTGAAAACTTCACATAACCGTAATTGTTATTGCCCTGGATGGCATGAGATGATACTCTCACATGCCTAGCAATTTCATTTACATTCCCGATTCCACGGAAGAGTTCTGAAGCATGAAACCATCCCAAATTACATTCTCAGAGGCGTGAGCATTATATGTTGATTCTTGGTCACTTTTCTTCAAATCGGGCAGCGAAGTGGAAGGGATACTCAGTTCCTTATCTGTGGCATGCAGAAGATACTCAAAGTTCACGCTGCAAGTCTCACCATGCATTTCACATGATGAATTCGAGCTTTCCCCAACAATAGATGACGAACTAGGGTTATCTCCTGAATCATGATTATGTATCGAGTATCCTAGTTCAGTGCCGAGGGAGACCGAACTACTATTCCTCTTGTGGCAGCAATTAATTTCCTGCTCGAGGATTGCCATCATATACAAGACCAATGCATTTTGGGCAATTGCTAAATTCTGGGCATTAATATCGTCATCGTCTGCAAACAAAAAATCGTCTAGAAACTCCATATCACATAACGAACTGTTATTGCTTCTGCTATAGAAACGCTTGGGCAGATTCTCATCCTCGTAATTTTCTTCTGTGTTGTGCTTGTATTGGGTCTGCATGCTTCTTTAACATTTTACAATTCGAATCTCAAGATAACACAAAGATAACAGCTCAAGAAATTTCTTTAAAAAGTCGCTTTCAGTTTTTCTCGGTTGAGAAACTCTAGAAAGCCGCGTTCTAGAATTCATGGAAGTAGACGAGACCGGTAGGCCAAATACTGCGGACCCTTATCTTTGAGTCGGCGTTGGTAGGAATTTGAAAAACATTTCACGAGCAAAATTCACAGGGTTTTGAAAATTTTGTTTTGGGAGAAACTTTAAATGTGAACCATATTTGACGGGTCAATTGCCAACACTAACCCAAGAAAATCGGTTATATAGCAGGATTGTTCACCTGAGTGATTTGGTTATATTTACATGAATGCTTAGGTGAGTGTCTTTTTAATTTATCTACGTGGATAAATGACACAGATGGAAAGAAATGGTTTAATTAATCCACAGTTACATCTATAAAACTCAACAAACACTTGGCCGAACACCACTTTGGTTGAAAACCACGCCTTTTTCCCTTTCGGAATCCAAAGGCCTAAAAAAGCTTAAACCATGCTTTTCCCTTTTGGGACCGACAACCTTTGAAAAATGTCAAAACAAGGCTTTTTCCCTTTGGAAAGCGATTATATATATATATATATTCCACAAATCCAGATATGGCTGATCGGACGGCTCTGATCAAATCACAATATCAACGATTAGTTCCCAATGGTCTGCAAATATCGGCGATGGCTATTGGTGGAGGTCCGATGCGATAACATTAATCACTATCGGTGGTTGCCATATGTCCCTTTTACAATGTGTTGCCTCCTTTCCAAACCTCTGATGTGATAGCCTTGCGGATCCGATAGGCTATTCAATCGCCCCTATACCATTTCGGGTCCAGTTGCATTGCGATATTGGAATTTGCTAACTTCCCAAGTCAGTTCCCTTCCTCCAATGTGATGCAATCTATATATTAGACCCGATAAGGGCCAAAAGCAAGATTTATATTATTTCAAGTCCGCTTTATTAAATCTGCTAAGTGTTTTTGCGTAGTTTCTCTGTGTAAATGGGTTTTCCACTTGCGGACCTAAACTAAACCAAATTTGCCTTAGTCGTAGGGATTTCTACTATTAATTATGGAAAGACAGAGCTGACATCGATTTCATCCAAATACAAAGGAAAAATAAACATTCAAAGCTTCCACGGTTATACATGGAATTACACACACAACATTGATTTATTCATGATAAACAAAATAATAGAGTCTTGGCATTAGGCTAGATTACATAGATAAAGACCTCTGTATCAAAAGAATGCAATCCACTCACTCTCACTCCACTCCTCAATCCTCTTGCTCTCATTACATTTTCCTCTCTTTTATCAATCGAATATTTCTCTAACAATATCTAACAACAAATCTCTATTCTTAATAGATGTAACAACAAATCTTCTCTTTCTTAGCTCTCCCTCACATCTATGCAAACAACTCTATCTATGAATCTAAAATAAGACAATCTCTAACATATTACAATAATGAATTATAATTAATTTCTTAAGAAATCAAACACTCTCAGTAAAAGTTGGTTTTTGACCAATCAATGAATGAATTTCAACCTGTTTAGCCACAACATGTGAACAAGTTTTCACATTGGTGGCTAAGCCCCCTTGCTTCTGCATCAGAATCGCGGGGAAGAAAAGATTTGTCCTTCAAGCTTTCAGGACTTACTCCATACTTCTTTAGTTTTGCTGTTGTCAACCAACTAGAATCTTCCACTGGTTGAGCTTTCATTTTTACTAGATATTGGAAATAAGTCTACCCTCTGGTTCTCTTGGATACTCTTTGATCCAAAATAGTTTCAACTTCTTTCTTTACTGCTTTTGGTACTTGTTCCTCCCAGTTCACGGTTTGAACTTCAACTCCTGTATTTTCCTCCTGCAATTCTGTTTCTGCCTCCTTATATGGATATAAATCTACAATATTAAAAATGGGGGATATTCTAATCCCTTCTGGTAACTCAATCTCATATGCATTGGTTGAAAATTTTCTTATAATTTTACAAATTCCTATCTTGTTCATTTTCAGTTTGTTATAATTTTTTGTAGGAAATCTCTCTTTCCTCAAATGCACCATCACTAAGTCTCCCACTTGGAATTTTTTCTCTCTTCTTTTCAGATCTACCCTTTGTTTGTATTTGTTGTTGCTTTCCTATAATTTGCTCTTGACTTCTTCCTATAATCTTTGCATCTGTTTTGAAAATTCTTCAATGCTTGCACTCGTGGTTTCTTGCTTTCCCAAATTCCTAAGCTCATACACACCTCTTGGATGCATTCCAAAGACAATCTGAAATGGACTCATTCTAGTGCTTCGGTTTGGTGTATCATTGTAAGCAAATTCAGCTTGAGCTAGTGCCAAATCCCACTATTTGGGATTATGATATACTAAACTCCTTAATATATTTCCCAAGCTCCTGTTCACTACTTCTGTCTGTCCATCTATTTGAGGATGGTATGCTGAACTAAAACTGAGTTTAGCTCCTAGTTTCTTCCAAAGTGTCCTCCAAAAATGCCCTACGAACTTGGTATCTCGATCTAATACAATACTTACAGGTAACCCATGCAATCTTACAATCTCTGAAAAGAATAAATAAGCTATGTGTGTTGCATCACTAGTTTTCCTACAAGCAATGAAATGTGCCATCTTAGATAATCTCTCTACCATAACATAAATTGAATCATTTCCTCTCTGAGTTTTTGGTAAACCCAGAACAAATTCCATGCTGACTGCATCCCACAATCTGTCTGGTATTGGCAATGGCTGATACAATCTTGTATTCTGACTCTTTCCTTTTGCATGTTGACATACCCTACATTTCTCAACAAACTTTTTAACATCAGTTTGCATTTCCGGCCAATAATAAAAGCATTCACCTGAGTGAAAGTTTTATCTTGTCCAAAATGACTAGATAACCGTTCACTATGTTTCTCTTTTATAATGTTTTCCCTCATGGAACATTTGGGAATACATAACTTGTTGCTTTTAAATAATAAGCCTCCTTGAATGAGGTAGTCCAGCCACTGACTTCTGTTATGGCTCATTGGATTCTAATCTGTTGTGCAGATATCTTTGAAATCTTCATCATCCTTGTACATTTCAATCATTTCCTTAAATCCTACAATACCCACTTTGAACTCTTTCATAATAAAAATTACTAGACTCAATGCATTCTTCTACTTTATTTGACTTACCACTCTTATGCTTTATTACAAAAGTAAAACTTTGTAGAAATTCTACCCACTTGGAATGCTTCTGATTCAGCTTCAACTAGTTATTAATAAACTATAAGGCATGATTGTCTGAATATAAAATGAATTCTTTTTGTAGCAAGTAATGTCTCCAATTTTTCAAAGCCAACACAATAGCATAAAACTCTGTATCGTAAGAAGAATATCTCTTCTTTGCATCATTCAGTTTCTCACTGAAATATGCTATTAGCCTTTCCTCCTAACTCAAAACTGCGCCAACTGCAACTCCACTTGCATATGTTCCTACTTGAAAGACTTTCTCAAAATTAGGCAATGCTAAAATTGGCTCCTCTGTGATCTTCTTTTTTAGCAAATTAATGTTTTTGTCTGTTGCTTCTATCCATCGAAATGGCTGCTTGATCTCCTTGATTGTCTCATTGGTGCACAAATTTGACTAAACCCTCTTATAAATTTTATGTAAAAACTTTCAAGTCCATGGAAGCTTCTTAACTCAAATATGCTTCTAGGAGTAGGCCAGTTCCAAATTGCTTGGACCTTTTCTGGATCCATCTTGAAGCCTTCTTTGGAAACTGCATATCCCAAGTACACCAGCTCCTCTTTCATCAAAACTACACTTCTTCAAATTTATTAGTAGTTTCTCTTTCTATAGAGTTCTTAGGACCAACTTAAGATGTTCTAAATGCTCCTCTTGATCTAGATCTTGAGAGGAGGCC